>JAUUDZ010125203.1:3951-19173 GCA_032361705.1 Panulirus versicolor
GCACTTTTGAGAAATGATTAAGTGCTGATGATATGGGGTTTCAATAAAAAAGATATAGATGGGAAATTTGAATTCTCAAGGTGACAGCAAGTCATGGAGACAAAAATATTTTGAGGGAATACAGGAAAATTTCCTATACTAATATGTCAATGAACAATAGCATGCAAGAGATTTATACATAATCATTACTAGATCTTATTTTCACAAATACTAGCATAGATATTGAGAATATCAGATATCACATGCATGGAACAGAATGATTTGGAGCAATGTGATATACTGGGGTAACATGCCATTAACTGGCAGAACCAAGGGTCATGAAGCAGTCAGGAGACACCACAGATAGAGAGAGGGTGTGAGCAAATGAGGATCCTGGCACTACCTTACTAAGTTGGTGAAACAGTGAGGGGTGAAAAAAAAGCCACAAAAATACATTTAGAAAAACACACACAAACTCATATATCCTCACACAAGACTGTCTAATTCCAATAAATATCACAGTGAGACAGATAACTTTAACAATAAACTAGTGAACAGTGACTTAGTGACAAGGTCTCCAACTGTGCCCATGGTTTCATAGTTGTGTGCTAGTCTCTGTGCTTGTTAACTTCATTACCTAATATCAAAATGAAAAACAAAACTTACCAGCACTTTCTTCAAGAACATTGGGTGAAAGCTTGGAGAAAGTTACAGCTCCAGTGGGTAGGTGGGGGCAATCTTCTAGCATATAAAGGTATTCTGAGACCAAAGCAGCACTGTGGATGAGACACATAGCAGCCTCTGCATGCTGACCTCGTTCACTATGCTTCTGAGCCATGTTGGCAAGCCATGTTAAACGAAGATCTGGAGAATTCTGATACCCTCGTGCTAAAATATGAACAAAGCAAGAAAAATCAGTATTTCACAGTAAAGAAGAGAGAGTGATATGTTTCCCTTTTACTTCTGAATCTTTCACCTAACTGCAATTAACTAACAATCAATCTTCTCTCTTACTATAATTACACATACAATATTGAATCCATAAACTGCGCATGAAATGCCAAAGAAAAGTTGTTCATATATCACACAAGGAAAAATGTGAGTAAATATCAATGGCAGAATAAGAAAAAAAGGTCAGCTGGTGAATGGGAGGCAAAGTTAATCAGAGCAAGTTGGTTGTTAGAAGACAGGGGAAGGTATACTGAATCAACAGAGCTTTGGCCTGCAAAAGTGAAAACAAGAATGCATGACTGTCAACTAGGGAAGTCCTGAGTACATGTCAAAGTGGGGAGGCATGAGTATGAATTACTGTGGCAGAGTTGATGACAGTTAACTGAAGAGAGATGAGTTACATGTTAACATAAGAGGCTGAAATGAGTCAACTTAGGAAAAATTGATGTGTCAAAAGGGTAGATACAATAACTGAATAGTGATGAGTAATGTGTTAACATAAGAGGCTCAAATGAGTCAACTTATGGAATAGTGATGTATCAAAAGGGTAGAGACATGTACAATTCAGCTATGGATAAGATGAGTATCAGCAAAGAAAAGTAGAGTGAAAGGCTGAATGTTAACTAAGAAAAGGATAACCTTGAGCAAATCTTAATATCACAAGGTCACATTCTGACAGTTTACAGAATGATTATCATACTTCTACTTTTTATCAAACTTTTCATCATGCAAAGATTACCATGAAAAATAACTGCTTAACATCTCTTTAAAGTTTCAGTTCTATATAATCCATCAATGCTGATCCAGTATAAATGACTGCAGTTCTTCATTTGACTGGTCCTCAGAATGCAACTCCAGGAACCCAGCTACATCTTGTTCTCCAGTTTCAAAGCTAACGTTGATGGCAAGAGTAAAAATTGTCTGCTGGATTTGGGGAAGTTTCTACCTGCTCAAAAACCTAAAAAAACATGCAAATCCTCTTCCTTGATATTAAATGTGTTGTGAATCAGAAGCAATACATGACCAGATAAGATAATTCAGACTAACTGGCTCATGCTCTGAAAATTTCTTTACCAACATACTATTTGAGTAAAGAATATAGGAAATATCAAATGCATCCTCATGTAGATGGCAAATCTTCCTAACCCCTACCCACAACTTCACTCATATACAAGATGAGGATGGTTATATTCAGTACACTGCTTGAGCTAAAAGGCTACCATATATATCTTACTCATTAGAATGCTAGTTAATTCAATAATCATCACTTGCACCACACCTAATCTCCAGCTTGAAGAATCTTCTAAACTCAATAGGAAGTGAAACAACCTCAGTCAAAGCATCTAAGTTGGTGTCCCATCAGCTGCTGCAACTGATTTTGACTAATTGGCTAAAGTCCTGATAAGTTCTTTAGCAAAAGACTGTTTGAGCAGAGAATATATGAAACATGAAATGTCTCCTTATCAAGATGACAACAGCCATTAAGTCTCATATAACCTTGCTAATCTCTCTCGACATTCCTAACCCTTCAAAAGTAGCAGAAAATACACAGAAAGCTGTATCACAGCCTTTGTGTTGGTATGTTCCAGTGCTTAATAAGCAACAGGAAGTGGCATGAATGAGTTGGCACTAAACTCTAGACTCTCTGATGAATATAGCCTGAAAGGTACTGGAAAGGATCATCAGAAAGCAAATGGATGACTTCTTGCGGAAAAACTTCCAAAATGAGAGACAATATGGTTTAGGAAAGAAGGTCATTCATCATGAACCTTTAAGATTTCTATGCAATAGGAAGCTCAGTATTGGAGAAAAAAGAAGGCAAGGTGGACTGTATGTACCTGGACTGCCAAAAAACATTTGATGATGTACTCCTTGAAAGGCTGATGAAGAAGCTGAATCACCAGGCAGGAATAAGGGGTAAAAACTCCTTTAATAGACAGAAGATCATCTCAGTGGAATGGAAATGAGGACACATGTCAAAAAAGCCTTCTCAAAATAGACTAAGGTCACTAGAGGAGTGTCACAAGGTTCGGTTTTCAGACTGTTACTATTCTTGATCTATGAAAATGACATGCAAGGAGGTACGAACTCCTACCTGAGTATGTTTGAAAATGATGGAAGAATCATGAGGGAAAAGAAAAGTGTGGAGGATTACATCAGCTTATAAAGGGGCCATGATATACTCCAAAGTTGGTCTGACGAAGTTCAACCACCGTGAATGTAAAACAATGAGGATGGGTAATAACAAAATAAGGCCTCGATATGGTTATTGTCTAGTTGGAAGTAAGATGCAGGAATCTGGGAGTGAGAAAGGCTCGAGAGTTAACATCATCCCTAAACTGTTGCCAGTCCCACCTTAGGAGAATATCAAGGATATCAACTATCTATACAAAAATATCAGATGAACTGCATTCAAGTTCATGGATAAGGAAATATTCAGCAACCTATTCAGATCTTACAAAAGGCCAAGACTCAACCATGCCTCTTAAGTGTGGTCTCTACACCTAAAGAAGCACAAAGACTCATTAGAAAAGTTTCCAGAGAATAGCAACATATGTGGTACTGGAATTAAGATAACTGAGTTACAGGGAAAGCAAGAGGCCTAAAATGTGCCCACCATGAGAGATAAGAGTGAATAGTGCCTAATCAAAAATTTTAAGCTTTCAAAACATACTGAAAATGCAGACACTGAATGGTTCTTTGAGAGATGCAAGGACAAGCTAACCAAAAGAAATAACATGAAAATCAAGCAAGAAACTTGTTTAGAACAATGTGACAAATTACTCTTACAAGAGTGGTATATGAATAAAAAAAATGAATTTAGACATGGTTAAAGCAGACATCTTACAGAAATTTAAAAGCTGTAAGAAGTTGCAGAGAATGATCAAGAAATGGGACACTAAGTGTGTGTAAAACTCCCTCACATACGGTACTAATGCAGACAGCATAAATACATTAAAAAAGAAAGACATAAGAGAATGTTCAAGAGATGGGACCCCATGAGTGGAAAGCTCATTTCCCATACAGTACAATTACATAATTAAATGTTTGAAAGTTCCTAACAAGACCACAGCTTTATGAAAATGATCGCAGCTTTGGTGCCTAATGATTGCACAACTGAAGCAGCTGATAAACAGACTTAATTGGGATATTCATGAATCAAGAAGTTTTTACTTCATAATATGAAACTGCCAATTAAAAGTCACAAACCATGGTTTAGTTCAGCCACTTCACCTGTGGACTGGATATTTTTATCATTTAGCTAGATTCTAATTTTAGTACAGTTACCCTTCGTAGGGGAAGGGAATAACTAGGTTGTTGATGTACATCATGGGTAATGTCTGGTTACCTATTTGAGAAATAGCTGTTGGTCGTGGTCAGGACCTAGCAGCTTCCACAGGATTTAGCAGTGAGTCCCTAAAAAAAGTGTCATATGCAGAAAATACTTAGCTTACTTGATTCATACTGTTCTGATAATCTGATCAGTCCCAGTTATCCAAGGCAACATTAGAGTATGAGAATCAAACTGAGGGCTGCTTCCCTCACATTCATAATGCATTACAAATTTAGTGGTAAAGGTATTTCACATTTAATCAAACCTGAAGTTCCCCTTTATATGTAGTTCTCTACCAAAACTCTGTATCTAATTCCTTGCCTTATGTATAACACTTTGCTTGTTCTCAAAATTCATAATCTTTAATGTCTCTCTCAAGAGTAAATACATAGATGAACCTTCATTCTTTACATACAAACTTATCTCTTAAAGGAAACATAAACAAGAAGTAACTGCCTGAGTTGTGAGACAGCCAACTATCATGCAGGACTATTCAATTAGTGTTTAAAGAAAAACAAAAAGGACCTTCAAAACTTGAAGAACAACATCAGGAATCAGCTGAAATATTAAAGGAAGATCCCTGATGTTCTACTTTGACCTGAATGTAGGCAGAGACATGCATGATACACATAAACTTTTCTTAGTATCCATTGAATCTTACCAATTCTGTACATGAGGTCAAGCAACATCTCTGGATCCTCTTGGTATTCCTTCATCTTCACAGTGTCAGACAGGATCATGTGCAAATTAAAGACTAGATCTCGAACCTGTAAGGCGGATGTTTATGGCTTATCATTTTACTTTTATAAGAAAATTTCCCTGTAGTCAAAAAAAAAAATAAACAAAAATCTGAGGGACAAGAAAGAATTTTCTCTAAAGTGCTGGTCTGCCAGTTTCTGATAAGTTAAGAAATAGAATTCTGTCAATCATCTTTAACTCCATACACAGCATAAAATCATGGACTAAATTCATATAATCATATGACATTCTAAACATTTTTTTTATATTTCATCAGATCACACCTGCCGGGTAGTTTCAAGAACAGACAAATAATCTATTTATCATCATTACTCTATTCCCAATTTCATAGGGTTCATATAGTACAAAAGCTCACTCATAAATACCCTCAACTTGTGACTAAAGTGCTGAAGTGAAAAATTATCTGAAGTATTTCTAAGAAGGTGGCAAACAATGGCCTCATTTGCATACATCTAGTCTCGAGCTGTCATTTATACCATAACAAAATCAGAGTATAACATCCACAGTCAAGCCCTATGGTTTACTTTGACCACTTCAAATAGCCTGCTTCAGCTCATTCACAACAAATTGCCCTAATATGCCAAAGCCTTCCAAAGCTTCCTATTCAAAGCATGCTTCTCACACTCCTAAATGTGGAGGCCTACATATCCTATGGCTTCCATTACTCCAGTCCTTTCACCTTCTTCATTAACTCCATTTTACTTGCTCTCTCTACTTATTGTATACAACAGAATGGTGTTATCATACTCTGCCTCTTTCAGGTTATGCTTTGAAGGAAAGTCACCTTTAATGCAGTTGCATCAATGTAACTAAACAAAAGGAATACCAACTCATCAAGAAATTTCTTACAAAAAGGGAGTATATCATTCCCTGCTACTGACTGTAGTATAGCCTTAATGCTGTAAGAGCCCTGTAAAGGGGTCATAGGTTTCACTGAAAAAAAAAATATATAGTGGAATGTCATCCTAGAGATATTTCCAAATATTAATGATAAATATCTCATATTTCAATGACTCTCATAGCATTATTCATAACATGGAATGATTACTAATAAGGTAATTCTGATATTAATAGACTTACTGCTGGGGACAGGGGCTAAAGAATACTTCCCTGCATGTTGTAGAAGGTGACTGTAATAGGTGGGTGTGGGAGCTGAAAATCCTCCCCTCCAGTTTTTACTTTTCCAAAAGAAGGAACAAATGTGGGGGCCAAGTGAGGATTTTTCCCTCTAAGGCTCAGTTCTCTGTACCTTGCTAATGCTACCTTGCTAATGTGGGAAATGACGAGTATGTATGAGAAAAATATTTACTGCCAATGTGTCCTGTACATACAGAACGGAGTGCCTCTGGCAGTTGACTGTGAGTGTGCTGTATTCAGCCTGGCATAATAAAAAATCCTTGGTAAGGTAAAGAGTGGAGTACTGAGTCAGAAAGAAACTACTGGCAACTTAGACAGTTTTTCCATATCCTCAGCTCATACTTTTTCAACTCAAAACTGTTTAGTAAACATCAACATGCCATAGGGAACTAGTATACGTCATTTTTATGCAGCCCAGGCAGTGAAAAAACAACAAACAGTGCCATGAAAGCTGGGATTAGTCATAGGATGGTTGAGGGGGGAAAAGGTTCACAAAGCTCTGAGGAATGGGTGGAAAGAGAGTTCACTACCTGGGAGGGCTAAAATAGGTATGTTTGAAGGTGCAGTATTCCCAATGATGTTGTATGGATGCAAGGAATGGTCCACACACGAAAATGTATGAGAGAGGGTAAATGTGTTTGAAAAAATGTTTGAGGGCAATATGAGGAGGGTTGACCAAGTAAGTAATGAATAGGTGAGAGAGATGTGTGGTAATAAAGAGTGTGGTTGAGAGAGCTGAGGAGAGCGTGCTGAAATGGTGAGGATATAAGGAGAGAATGAGTGAAAAAAAGGTTGACCAAGAAGATATATGTGTCATAAAAAAGGAAGGAACAAGGAGATCTGGGAGTTCATATTTGAGATGGAAGGATGGAGTAAAAACTATTTTGAGCAATGCTCATCCTCAAAGGATCAAGCTGGGGTGTTTAAAAGTATGTGGATGTAACCAAGAAGTGAAAATACGTGAGAGTATAATATATTTGAGGAAGGAAACCTGGATGTTCAGGCTATGATAGAAACAAAGTTCAAAGGTGAATGGGATGAATGGTTTGGAAATGTCTTAGGAGTAAAGTCAGGGGTTGGTGAGAGGGCAAGAGCTTTGGAAGGAGTAGTACATACAACTCCTGAGGCAAGAGATGTGGGAGCGTGTGAAAGAGTGTAAAGAAGTGAGTTCTAGAATAATGTGGGTAAAAATGAAAGTGGATGGCAAGAGATGGGTGATTATTAGTGCTCAAGCACTTGGTCAAGAGAAGAAAGATCATGAGAGGCAAATGTTTTGGGAGTAGTTCAAAGACTGTGTCGGCAGTTTTGATGCAAAAGACTGGGTATTAGTATTAGGTAATTTGAATGTGAAAGTGAGTTATGTGGCAGTTGAGGGTATATTTGGGGAGCATGGGGTATTCAGTAAAGTGAATGGAAATAGTGAACAGCTTGCAGAGTTCTGTGCAGAAAAAGGACTGGTGCCTGGGAATACTTGGTCTAAAAAGAGGGACATATACAAATATGTGAGTGGGAAAGATGGTCAGAGGGCATTATTGGATTACATATTAATAGACATGCGTGTCAAAGAGAGACTTTTGGATGTAAATGTACTGAAAGGGAGAGCTTGCAAGATGTCTGATCACTACCTGTGAGGCATGGGCAAAGATTAGTGGAGGTTTTTGAGAAATAGGAAACATCATCAGTGATAAGAAAGTGGTGGGAGTATGTGAGCTTGGAAAAGGGACTTGTGTGAAGAAATACCACGTTGACTAAGTGTAAAAAATGCAAAAGGTTAGAAGAGCATATGAAGCTAGGGGAGTGGGTGATGAATGGATGGAATTTAGGATAGCAGTGATGGCATGTGCGAGATGCATGTGGCATGCGAAAAGTGGGAGGTAGACAGATCAGACAGGGTAGTGAGTGGTGGGATGTAGAAGTAAAGCTGCTTGTGAAAGAGAAAAGAGGCATCTGGGTGGTACTTACAAGAAAGGAGTGCAAATGACTGGAAAGTGTATAAGAGAAAGCAGCAGAGGGGTCAAGATGGAGGTGCAAGGGTAAAAAAAGAGGGGTAATGAGAGTTAGGGTGAGCGAGTATCTGTAAACCCTATGCCTAAGGAGGATAAGATGATGTTTTGGAAGGAGATTAAGGAGGTTAATAAAGTGTGAAAAACAAAAGAACAAATAAGAACATCGCTGAAGAAGAGAGGGGAAAGTGGTAACAAATAGTGATGAGGTGAGGAGGAGATGGAGTGAGTATTCTGAAGGACTGTTGAATGTTTTTTATTGTAGGATGGCAGATGTAGGGTGTTTGGGCAGGTGTGGTAAGCGAAAGTTAAAGAGCCATGGGGAACAGTTTGGTGAAGTCAAGAGATGTAGAAAGCCTTACATGAGATGAAACTGGCAAGGCAGCTGAAGTGGATGGGACTGCACTTGAATTTATCAAGGAAAGGGTTGACTATGTCATTGAATGGTTAATCAGGATCTTCAATGTCTATATGAATCATATTGAGGTGCCTGGAGATTGATGGAATGTATGTATAGTGCCTTGGTAAAATGGCAAGGGGGATAAAGGTGAGTGTTCAAACTACAGAGGTCTAAGTTTGTTGAGTGTACCTAGTAAGAAGTTGTGTGGGAAAGTAGTGGCTGAGAGGGTGAAGGTATTTAAAGAGCATTAGATTGGGGGAGGAAAAGTGTAGTTTCAGAAGTGTTTGCATTTAATGAACATGTGAGAAATACTTGAAGAAACAGATGGATTTGTATGTGGCATTTATGGATCTGGAGAAAGCATAAGACAGGGTTGATAGAGATGCCTTGAGGAAGGTCTTAAGAATATACAGTGTGGGAGGAAAGCTGCTAGAAGCAAAGAGAAGTTTTTAACATGGGTGTAAAGCATATGTATCAGTAGGAAGAGAAGAGAGTGAACAGTAACAAGTGAAGGTTGGTCTGCGGCAAGGGTATGTGATGTCATCATGGTTGACAAACTTGTTTATGGATAAGACAAAAGAGCCTTGGAGAGAGGGGCATGAAGGCTGAGTGGGCATGGGCTGAGAGAGTCAGTTGTTCTTTGCTGATGATACAGCAATGGTGGTAGATTCGAGTTAGAAACTGAGTTTAGAAGAATGTGTGAAAGAAGTTTTAGAGGATATGTGATTAAAGCAAGGATATTAGATTAGATTATTAGATATTAGCAGGGTTGAGGGACAGGTTAGTTGGAGTGTGAATGTAAATGGAGAAAATTTGGAGGAAGTGAAGTGATTTAGATTCCTGGGAGTGGAGATGGCAACAAATGGAGCCATGGAAGCAAACGTTAGTGACAAGATGGGTGAAGGGGTTAAGGTTCTAGGAGCACTGAAGAATGTATGAAAAGAGAGACTGTTATCTCGGAGGGCAAAAATGGGTATGTTCGAAGGTACAGTAGTCCCAATAATATTATATGGGCCTCAGATGAGGCTGTGCAGAGAGGGGTGGATGTGTTGAAAATTAAATGTTTGAGGAAAATATGTAGCGTGGGATGGTTTGATCAACTAAATAATAAAAGAGGCTAAAAGAGAAGTTTGGTAATAAAAAGAGTGGTTCAGAGAGCTGAAGAGGGTGTGCTGAAATGGTTTTGAAATATGGTGAGAATGAGTGAAGAACAGTTGACAAAGAGGATATATGTGTCAGAAGTGGAAGGAACAAGAATAGAGAGATCAAAATAGAGACAGAATGATGGAGTGAAAATGATTTTGAGTGATTGGGGCATGAACATGCAGGAGGGTGAAAGGTGTAAAGGGGAAAGAATGAATTGCAATGATGTTGTATACATGGGTTGACATGCTGTCAATCAACTGAGCCATGGCATGTGAAGCAGCCAGGGTAAACCATGGAAGGGTCTGTGATTGTGGATAGGGAGCTGAGGTTTTGGTGCATTACACAGGACATCTAGGGAACAGATGAGAGCAAACGCAGGCTTTCTCTATCTGTTCTTGGTGTTACCTCACTGATGTTGGAAATGGAAATCATGTGTGACTTCTTTCTTTCATACCTGATTGCCATTTCCCACATCAGTGAGGTAATGCCAGGAACAGACCAAGAAAAGCCACATCTGCTCACATATATTCTCTAGCTATCATGTCTACAGCACAGAGGCCACAGCTCCCTATCCACATCCAGGTCTCACAGATTTTTCCATGGTTTATGCCGGATGCTTCACATGGCATGGTTCAGTCCATTGGCAGCATTTCGATCTTTCTATCACACATCGTTTCAATTCATTCTACCCTATGTATGCCTTTCAACCTCCTGCATATTTGGGCCCTAGTCACTCAAAATAATTTTCACTCATCATTTCATCTCCAATTCGGTCTCTCCTTTCTCCTTGTTCACTCCAATTCTGACACATATGAGTGCTTTGTCAACCTTTACTCGCTTATTCTCACCAAATGTCCAAACAATTTCAGCACACCCTTTCAGCTTTCTTAACTGCTCTTTTTTAGAATTTTATTACTTACTTGATCAAATCCCTCAAACCTCATACTGTCCTAAAATAAGTTATTTTTCCTACATGTCTTCCATTTCTCGTACAAGCAAGGTAGCACGAAAAGCAGACGATAAAGCCTTAGAGGAAAAAATCCTCTCTTGGCTCCTTGTTATGTTCCTTCTTTTAGAAAGTAAAACAGGAAGAAAGGATTTCCTATTCTTGTACTACTCAGTATTGGTGTTGCTGGGCTCTGCTTACCTGAAGTTACATCTCAAGAAAAAAGGTACATATAGTGAGACTGTATCACTGGTTGGAAGTACAGTCTTGTCTGAAAACTTTTCACTCTAAAGGAGTCTAGATTTCATTTCCCACATATCCATCCTCCTCCACACAGCCTTATCTATAGCCCATGCCTCACATTCACATAATATTCCTGGGACTACTATTCCTTTAAACAAACCCATTTTTGCCCTCACAGACAATGTTCTCTCTTTCCACACATTCCTCAGCACTCCTAGAAACTTTGCCCTCCCCTCTCCCACCCTATGACTTACTTCCGCTTCCATGCTTCCATTTGCTGCCAAGTCCACTCCAAATCTATAAAACACATCCTCCAATTCTTTTTAATTCAAACTCACAACCCAATTAACCTGTCCCTTAACCCTGCTGAAACTAATAAATTTGCTCTATCATCAGCAAACAACAACTGACTCAAATATTGAGATGCACTTACACACATTATTGACCAACAAACACTTGATGCTACAGTATCTATTATTCAAATAAACCAAGAGGTTCTAGCTTCATATGAACTCTTTAAACCTCAAAATTATACATGATGGAGAACTTAACTAGTCTAGGCAATTAAAGTAAACTATTCTAAGCCAACACTATTCTGGACTATATTCACTGTCAGTAAATATTGATATAACCTTAAAGGAGACCAAAGTACCTGTTCTGGAAAAGATGTGTCCTGAAGGTCAGAATCCTCCTCAGCATATGTAAGGATGGTCTTCAGAGATCTGCGTAAGTAGGCTTCATTGAAAGTCTGAGATGTTCCAACCAGGGAACTAAGAGACATAGTCACTTGCATCTTCACTCTTGCAAAGTTCTGTTGAAAGTAGAAAAAGATGAATTTAAGTTTGAGTGAACTTGTAGGGAATTGCAGGTTTATTATGTGATGAATAATATGTAAAAAAAAAAAAAAGAGAGAAAAAAAAGAAAAAAAAAATGTTGCTCCATTACAATTTCATTCAAAAAGAAAAACACCAACGTGATGAGTACACAAAATCCTAGATTCCATACATTTTTCCTCATGTACAGCCACAGCCCCCCAAGAACCTGTAAAAACACTTCCTTGGTTCAGGGTTAGTACAATGATTTAACCCCCAAAATAAAATATATCCATGAGGATTCACCACCTCCGAACATCAGAAAATATTTGAGAATGGTACATGCTTCTTCACTAGACTTAATGACCATAAAGTAACCTGCTTATGCCTATGAAGGTACAACATGATGGTGACTTGTTCCTTGGCACTCTACAAACCTGATGACCACTTGGTGATGTAAGTTTGCACTATCTTAACATTTGTTCATGGATTTTCTTACCATGAAACATAAATCACTTTTTAAATCAAGATCTAGTGTACCTAAAGACAACACTGACATTCTTAAGCTTTAATTTGATGGGCGAACCTCACCATTACTTGTTTCTGAGAAGATCTGCTTTTATCTTTTTATTCTAAAATGATTATAAATTCTGTGATTCTAAACTAGACAAAAACAAAGAAAGTTCAGAATAACCACATGAGAAAGTGTCGTCAGTATTCAAAAGAAAAATATGAGGACTGAAATTTTGTATTAGAGGGATAATTACTGGCAAATGCCTATTCACCCCATGATAAAAAAGTATGCACAGCACAAAAATTACTTTTACACTTCCAAAGTTACATTATATGACAAGTGAAAAAAATCTGAGAGCATATCAACCTCTTAAAGTTAACAGGTAATAAATCTGAAACCTGTTCTTCACTAGTGTAAAACTATTTTACTGCTGTGTGTACATAGGTTAAAAGGCAAGCATGAAAACTTTGTAGTTCAGAGCAATGCCTTTTGGGATGAATGCTGTACTACAAACTATAAATGAGTAAATTTTACCAAACTGCCACATTCCATCTTATGCAAGACTTCCATCATCTCTTCTCTCTACACCAAACCACTTTCCATGACTTTATTACTTGCATACCTCCCTGACCTAAAAAACCTACATCTGCCACCCTAACATCAAATATATTCAAAAATCCTCATCACCAACTGTTACCACTTCTCAATTTGCCCCTTTCACCAATACTTCCCTTTATTCTAGAGCAAAGCAACCCACTGTCACTCTGATTATCTTGTTTTTCTCACACTATCAATCTCCTTCCAAAACATTTACTCTCCCTAAAGTTAACTATTAATCACTCACCCAAACTCTCATTTTCCCTCTTTTCCAACCCTGTCCCTCTTGACCTCCAACTGCTTCTTCTTGTACATCTTCATTTGCACTCCTTTCCTGTAAGTACCTTCCATAAACTTCTCTTCTCTGTCACTAGCAACTTTACTTTGTCATCCCACCACTAAGTACCCTTTCTCACCTCACCACCTCTAACCTCATGTAAGACATAAACATCTCTTTTACATATCTTTCCTAATATATCTCCCATTCCTGATCCAATCTACTTGCTTCAATCCTCTAATCTTTTGCCATTCTACACCCAATACCTCCTGGTATTTCTTCACATATGTCTCTTTTTCAAGCTCATTTACTTTCACTACCCTCTTCTCATTCATATAATCTACTCTTTTCTGAAAACCCCGGCAATTCGTCACTCTTGGCTCAACCAAATAATTACTGAACACTCCACCAGCTGTTTCTCTCAACACATTCACATCCAAGTCTCTCATTTGCACACCTATCAAATGTTATATAATCCACTAATACCCTATCTTCTTTCCTACTTACCCAAGTATACTTAAGTATGTCCCTCTATTTGAACCAGGTTTTCCAAATCACCAGTCCTTTTTCAGCACACAACTACACAAGCTGTTTGCCATTCCTATTCACCTTACTGAATACTTCTTTTGCCCCCAATCATTCCCTCAATTGAGACATTTCTTACTCTTAGGTTTAAGTCTCCAATCACTAATACCTTATCTCTACTGTGCTTCTTAATTTCTCTAATCCAGCTTCCTTCCTTAAATTATAAGACTGTTCACTTGGGTGCTTTAAAAACACTCTGAGGTCTTTTCCCTGGTTTTTGCCATTGCAGCTAATCCTGGAGAAGCGAAGTCAACAAATGATTTATTCCATCAGTATAAAAATCTTCATAATACTGGTATAAGCAACAACAGATTTATTGATCAAACATTTTAAACCTCTGTTCCATTTCCCAATACTCCTCCTTATGATATTTCACCTCATTACTCCAGTATCAAATATCACACCTATATACCTATAATTCCTTACCCTTCTTGCCATCAACACAGTTTCTTTTCAAGGAAAAGGTTGTGGAAGTGAGAAAGTGAGATCAATCAAAACCAATCTCCCTTTGTGCTAACATCCAACTTAGAGACCATCACACACCAATTTGTTTCCATGATAAAAGGGAGCCAGAACTGACTCTGTCTGTCTCTCTCTCTTTTTAGGTGATATGGCATGGGGTAACTGAGTCCCTATTCTAATCTATCTCATTAACACTATAAATACAGTATATACAAGGACGGAGTGCAAATGACTGGTAGATGTATAAGAGAAAGTGGCAGGAGGTCAAGAGGGAGGAGCAAAGGCTGAAAAAGAGGACAAATGAGAGTTGGGGCAAGAGAGTATCATTAAACTTAAGCAAGAATAAAAAGACGTTTTGGAAGGAGGTAAACAATGTGCGAAAGACAAGAGAACAAATGAGAACATCAATGAAGGGGGCAAGGGGGAAGTGATAACAAGAAGCGATGGAGTGAGTATTTTCAAGGATTGCTGAATGTGTTTGATGATAGAGTGGTTGGGATGGTGTGCGAAGTGAGAGTCACGTACAGTGGTTTGGTGAAGAGAGTAGTGGTGGTGAAAGCCTTGCTGAAGATGAAATCTGGGAGTGGGTGGTACTGCAGCTGAATTTATTGAGAAAGGGGGTGACTTGGTTGATTGGTTTGTATGGATATTCACTGTATGTATGGATCACGGTGAAGTGCCTGAGGATAGGCGAAATGCATTATAGTGCTCTTCCACAAAGACAAAGGGGACAAAGGTGTTCAAACTACAGAGGCAAAAGATTGTTGAGTATACCTAGAAATGAGAGGGTGAAGGTATGTACAGAGCATCAGATTAGGGATGAGCAGTGTGGTTTCAGAAGTGGTGGAGGATGTATGGATCAGGTGTTTACTTCCAAGAATGTATTTCTTAGAAAAACAGACGATTTGTATGTAGCATTATGTGGAAGGTCTTCAGATTATATGGTGTAGGAGGTAAGCTACTAGAAGCAGTGAGAAATTTTCATCAAGGGTGTAAGGCATGTGTATGAGTAGGAAAAGGGGAGAGTGATTGGTTCCCAGTGGAGGTCGGTCTGCAGCTGGGGTGTTTGATGAAGTA
>JAUUDZ010125314.1:0-19162 GCA_032361705.1 Panulirus versicolor
GTCTCCATCTGCAAGCAGGTGTGTTTTTGAATATATTAATGATAGTTCACCATTTCAATATAAATGACAGCTGAAGAGTTATGTGCAAATGAGGCTGTTATTTGTGTTTTCCCGATGCTACCTTATAAGGCAACAGAAGCAGTTGTGTATATTTTTACACAGTTGCTTGCCATTTTGTGTATGGCTTGGTAGTGCTAGGAACAATTGAAGATTAGCTTGGTGCTCATATCTGCTCTGTAGCTTTAATGTACAATGCCCTGAAACTAAAGCCCCATAAATCTTTCTTTGGTTTCTCCTGGCCACCTCATATACCCTGGTTCAGCCCACTAAGAGCGCATTGCTCCCTTTATACTACATTGCTCCAGTTTGCTCTGCCTCATACATACCTCTCATCCTCCTGCATGTTCAGGCCTCGATCACTTGAAGCATCTTTCACTCCATTCTGCTGCCTCCTCTTAGGTTTCCCCCTTCTTTTTCCTACATCCTCTGACATGTATATTCTCGGAGTTAGTGTCTCCTCTCTTGTCCTTTCTGTAGGACCAAACTATTGTAACCCATTCTCTTTAACTATGTCATACATGATCTCCCAGCTACCATATATCTCTCTTGCCCTGTCGTATCATATTTGGTTAGCCCTTCACACATCGCATACTCTCAAACTTTTAGTATCCAACACATCCACATTTCACCATACTCTTTTTGTTGTAGGGCCTATGTCTTGCATCCAAACGACACTGTCAAGACTACTATGCCATCAAACTTATCTGTTGTTGCCCTAGCAGACAATGACCTCATTCTTCACACTCCTCAGTGCACCCAGAACTTTACCATCCTTACCCATTCTATGGTGTACTTCTGATTCCATGGTTTCATTCACTGCCATATCCCCACCCAAGTGTCTGAAATACTGTTTCTTCCTCCAGGGTCGCTCTTTTTAAACTTGCATTCAACCCAAACTCTCTTTTTGTATCTTAAGTTTTGTTCATGCTAACTTTCAGCTTTTCCATTCACATGCTTCCAAACTCAGAAACCAACTTCTGCAGTTTGTCTCTCAAATCTGCCAATAGAGCTGTATCATCATCAAACGGCAACTGGCTTATCCCTATTACTATAGCCACCACCACTTTTAAGACTGCAGAGATGCCCCTTTCTCAAAAACCTTTGCATTCACATTTCTCCACCCCATCCATAAACATGTTGAACAGCTCTGCTTTACCAGATACCTCCATTCATCACATACTCTATTTATGTTAACTTTTACCTTTTGCCATTCTTCATTTAGAAAGGCATATTTATGAATCAAAAGAGAGAGGGGTGGATCCAAGGGAAGATGGGTCTTTGGCAGTGGTGTATATCAGTGTTGCAGTTTAATGTGTTTAGAAATGTCTGGCAGGAGTTGTAGAGCTCAGGAGGTTTTATGTATTATCGCTGATGACTAGGTGCTGGTGGCAGATTAAGGTAACACAACAGAATTTGGTTTCAGAGTTTTGATGAGTCTGCGAAAGAAAAAAGATGAGAGTATACGTGATTAAAAGTAGGATTATTAGTGGAGAGAGTGAGAGGTTACTTGAATGGAGAAAATGTGGGTTAAGTGAAATGTTTTGATATATAGGAGTGGACATTATTGCAAATGGAACCATGAGAATTGTAGTGATTCCTAGAGTGAATGAAGGTTGCACAGGTCCTGGGGACATTACGGAATGTATGGATAGAGAGATCACTATCTGGGAGGAATGAAGATGTGTATGTTTGAAGGTATAGTAGTCCTGATAGTGTTGTATGGATATGGCAAGGCTTTACTGTACCTTGTTCTTGATGAATGGACTCTAATTATGTTGATTTATGGGTATTTGTGAGGCACTTTCATTGTTTGGGTTTGTACATTTAAGCAAATATAGGTTATGTAGTTGAATTAAGAGAAGACTTAATTGATTATCTAACCATTCTTTTTGTAGTAGGTCATCCAGCGATTCATCAAGACCTCCATCACCCAAGAAACATAAGAAGAAGCGCTCATCATCATCCTCAAGTTCTTCAAGTAGCTCCTCAAGATCACGGTCAAGATCAAAGCACATGAGGAAAAAGTTTGGTTCTGCAAAGAAGTCAGAATCTGACCGCAAGAAATCATCAAAAAGGTAAGCACCTCATTTTCCAGAGCATGCTAGATTTTAAGGTGAGAATGCTGAAGAGTGTATAAGACACAAACCTGTAGCTGTTCTTAGTAGTAGGAGGTATTTATATTCTCACTGTCAGTCAAGGTAGATTACATGTTTGGTGTTAGAAATGATGTTTTTTAAGAAGTATAAAAATTAGTGCAGTTCTTTTGTCAGCTATGGTTTTATAAGGTAACATGGAATGGAATTTCATGGAATACATTTCTAGTCATTAGTTTATGATATTTCCATCAGCTGTTGTAAAGTAAGGCATCTGCAAATTTGTTCCCATGCACATGAGGTGAATCAGGTGCATAAGTGGACCCTCTGTATATAATAAGCTTTGCAGAATTGGTATGCCTAACCCTAACTTAGTAGACCAGCTTCAGATGCAAATGTGCACTTGACCCCATATAAACATGATGGGAAAAAGAATACTTGCTTGGCTTTCTCACTTAACAAGATAGTGTCAAGAACAAACAACTAAGCTCTTGTTGGAAAATATTCTTTTGGCCTCTTGTTCTATTCTTATTTGTAGAAGTGTAATAGAGGGAAGGATTTCCACACTCCAGCTCTAGCCCTTCTGAGTCACCTTCTGCAACATGCTGGGGATATCTGGGTATTTTATTTTTCTTAGTATAAAATGTTAAACTTGTTGAGCATTAACACACAACCAGTTTGAATTTGCTGTTGCTGAAATTTGTGGAGAGTTACAGTGTAATTGTCATTATGCCCACAATCGTACTGTCTCTTCTCATCTTATAAAACACTTTACAGCTTTTAACTTGCACAACTCATTCTTCATATCTCTAGATTTTTTTCTGATCAGCTTTATGTGCTGGCCCTTCCTTATGGCAAAATGGTAGGAGCAATATAGATAGTAGCAGTTGGTGGGAACATTTAGGCAGGAGCATAAACTAGTAGTTGGTATTACATAGATGGTAGGCAGCCAACGACCAGGTAGGTATATTACCAGTACTATCCGCCTGGGTATTGGGAGGGTCATTGATGGCTGTGTAGTGAGCCAGCACATTGGTGGTTGTCAAGTTGCACTCCTCTGACCCAGGTAGCTGTCTTCTTTCTGCCTCACCCACATGTGAATTACTGGCATTCTGTCCAGAAGCATACAATCTCTCCTGGTCATGCACAACACTTCACAACGCTTAACTCACACAGCTCATTCTTCGTAACTTTTGATTTTCCTGTGGTGAGAACTATGCATTAGTCTTGCCTTTTGGCAAAATGGTTGGAGTAAATAGATAGAAGTAGAAGTTAGGAACGTTTTGGAAGGAGCATTAGGCAGAACTAGTAGGTTGGAGCATTATGCAAAAGTAGTCAGTAGGAACATTAGGTAGGAGCCTCTGCAAACACTGCATTAGTTTCCCTTTACCAGTGGCCTTTTAATGGTAAGGCACTCAAGGGTAAGAAGTGGTTCTAGAGTTTATTGGTTATGGAGACTATTGCCATAGCCACCCTTGTGGGAGTTCCTTTTGGAATAGACATGTGTCAGAGTTATAGATAGGTAGGTGGTTAGGAACAGTCAGTAGGAACATAAGGTCGGAGCCTTTGCAAACTCTGCACAAGAGTTGTCCTTCACCATTGGCCTGTTAAGGGAGAGGCAATAAAGATAAAGAAGTGGCACTGGAGTTCACCATTAATGGTGAGTTTATTGCTGTGGCCACCCCCTTGTGGGAGTTCCAGTTGAGAAGAGGCAGAGATATTGGTAGATAGTAATGTTACATGTTTGTAATTGACTGGTCAGTCAGTCATACCAGAAGTAGTCATATGATAAATGTATTGGTTTCTAGATTTGATTTATTAGGCAGCAGGTTACACTGAATCAAAAGTTTTTGGGTAGTATAGGGATGATTTGAATGAGACTATTTGTTTCTCTTGACATTCTGGATTCATTCTGAATTCAGAATAAAAGGGTAGGAAGTCGTAGCTGAGTAAGTACATATATTTATATATCTGATGCCTGTTCCCATGAGGTAGCCATGGCAAAAGTCTCCATAACTTGTGAACTCCAGTCTTGCTTCTTATCCTTTAGAACTTCACCATGAACACTACATTTGCAGAGGGCAACTCTGGCATAGTGTTTGCAGAGGCTCCTACCTAATATTCCTACCAACTTCTACCTAATGTTTCTCTCAAGAGTTCCTGCCGAACATTCCAGCCTCCTGCTACGTAATGCCCTCGCCTAATGTTTCTACTTATTGCTTCTAACTATTGCTCCTACCCATCTATCTTTGTATACCTCAGATGCCTGATCCCTCCAGGAACTCCTATCAATGGGGTGCACATGGCATAGAGTCTCCACTTATCCCTGATCTTACATGCTTCCCTTGCATACACCATTCCAAGTATTCTTCCCCCTTTCTGTCCGTTCGGTACTCTTCCTTGCCTATTTCCCCATATCACTGGTGGTCTTTCTCTGAGACTAACCCATTTCATCATACTATAATACACTTGTAAACTCTGTCTTGCATTTTTTCCTCTTGCTGAAACTACCTCAAAGTATTGCATTTCACCCACTCTCTCTGCCATACCAAATCTCTCTTTTTCTTCATTTCATCTAATCATGCCACATGCTCCTCTCAGATATCTCGTTTCCACAGCCTGCATTCTTGTCCTCTATGAATCATTCCTTGTCCATGTTTCAGCTGCATAGGTCAGGGTTGGGAGGACTATGCTGTTCCTTAATCTTATAACTTCCTTCCTCACACCTCTATTCTTTGTTATTCTGGTAAGGGATCCAATGACTCCTCTCCCCTGTGCTACTCGCTCTCTTATCTCTTCTTTCATATCACCGACCTTTCCCATTATAGCTCGTAAATGCTTTAATTTCTTTCACTTTCTCCAGTCTTTTTTCCCCATATCTGTAACAAAGTTTAGTTAACTTGTTTCACTCTATAGGGTTTTGTAAGATCTATACCTCCAATCCATATCCCTTCAAACACTTTCTTTTTCTTGCATTTACCTTCAGTCTAGCCACCATACCTCAATACCACACTCCATCTCTGCACCGCCTTTCCCTAGTTTTGCTCCTACCATTTTGCTAAAAGGCAGGGCTAGCACATAGTGCTCATTGCATGAATATCTAGAGTTACATGGAAAGAGTTTTGTAAGTTAAGTGTTGTATATTGTTATGCTTGAAAAGGAGAGATTTTATGTTTGTGGACTGAACGCCAGCAGTCCATTTGTGAGTGAGGCAGTTATGAAAGACAGCTACCCGTGTCAGGTGAGTGTGTTAGAAATAGAATGGAAGGGTATTAGACGGAGAGAAATGGGGAAGAATGCATTTAATGGCATATGCAAGGGAGGCATGTTAGGGTAGGAATAAGTGGAGAGACTTTTGCCATGGCCACCCTCTTCATGGGATTTCTCGGAGGGAATAGGCATCAAAATGATAGTTAGAAAGTGTGCAAAGATCTTTCTAAGCCCATATTGTTACAGCAAAGGAACTGAATTCATGGGAACAACTAAAACCATTGGGGCTGTACCTTATTGAGTATATTTATTGAGCACGGACAGGAAAGGTATATCATTATACATGCTTGGAAAATCCTTAAAGGCTTGCTTCCCAACCTATGCTGAAAGATAATTCCTGTTTGGTATGAAAGGCTTGGAAGAGTGAAGAAAGACCGTATTACTACATATAAAATTATAAAACAGGTTAGTCATAGTTCCTCAAGAGAAGTAGGAGTAGAGCATCCAGAGCACATTACATGAAATTAAACAAGAAACTTGGCAGAAAAGATCTAAAGAAATACATTTAAGGAGTTGCATTGTTATAGAAAATGGGGGCCTCATGAGTGTAAAACTCCCTCCCTGTAAAGTATAATTAGATAATTCATCTCTCCCAAGAGATCAAATGGTTTGATTAACATGAGAGAAAATACCTTGAACATCTGGTGCTCAAGATGTTTCAGTACATATCCTATAGTCATCAGAAGCACTATGGTATGCATAAAGGAAAAATTACCTAAAGGCCTAAGATTATAAAGTGGTGGTTTTGTGGCTCTTGGTATGTTATCTAGCAGCTTGCAGCAATTCAGCCCAAGTTCTTTGGGTAGATGATCTATAAAGACTATACCAGGTACATGATGTATTACTGAATCATGGTTTTGCACATTAGGAATGTGGTCTGGGGAAGTTTCAAAGGTGTTTCCTTGAAATTAGAAGTCCCGGGGGCTGATCATGTGTCTGTTGCAATATTGTCAATTTCATTGATTAGTTTGGTTGTTTTTCTCTGTAGGTCTTTGACGATTGATAATAATTCCTTTTGCAGATCTCCAAAAGGGAAGACACAGAAGTCTACTTTAGGGTCAGGCAGCCCAGGACGAGATAAATCGCGATTGGACAGCAAAGGAGACAGCATTGGTCTAGAAAAACAACAGGAAGAAGAGGAGAGCAAGGAGTCCAAGGCCACCATCGATTATTCTTCCTTCAAGTCTGTTAGGAAAGGTACAGAACACTTGAGTATAGTTATCATAACAACATGCTGCCACCATCGATTATTCTTCCTTGAATTCAAGTATGTTATGAAAGGTACAGAACACTCGAGTATAGTAATCAGTACAATATGCTGCTGATCTGTTTATCAACCATCTACAGATAAACTTCGCAGACTACCCCATTATTCAACCCATTAACAGCTCTGCCCCTTTTATACTAGTTCCTCCCCCTCAGTATGCCATGTTACTTAAGTTCTCCCTCAGATGAATTCCTTTCATCCATCTGAATGTTCAGGCTCCTATACATCTACAGCCCTTTTACTCCATTGTATATCCTTCCCACCCCTCCACTCCCTCTGTTTTCATTGCAGATTTTCTTTTTTTTTTCAGTCTCTGATCACAAAAACCTCTCGTGCCAGTACCATTTCAGTTTACCGTGATTGGTCCTCTTAGTGAGATCATGCTTATGACCACATCTCTTTCTAACTCTCTCTATCTCCGTGCTCATATGTTAAACCTTAAAGCCTCCTGATAGGGAAGATAGTGTTGTTGTATTTGCAAGAAACCATGGAATATATCAAAAAGAAATGGACAAAAATATATGATATCCCATCCCTGGAAGCTAGAACAATCATTCATTGTACTGCTGGGAGAAGTAAAACAAGCATGGAACAACTACAGAAATATTTAAAACTTGATGTGTGGTTGAAATCAATCCCAGATGAACTGAGAATTGATAACCATGCAGTTCAGGTGGCAGCTGAAAAGAATAGTCTTGTACAGAGTGGTTTGTGCTAGCTCTGCTGTCTTGGCTATCTCATCATAGATACTTGTATGTAGGTAGGAAGTGTCTCCCTTTATCTCTCTCTCTCTCTTTTTTTTTTTTTTTTTTCCCATTATATGATCCCTTCTTGGTCGCATATTGTCCTTAGGCATTTTATTTCATATGAGATGAAATTAATGAATGCAGTCAGAAGGGAGAAGATTTGGAGGTATCAGAAGCCAGAGGGCTGAACAACCTACCTCAGGCTCAGGAAGTTTGGGATTACTAAGTAGTAGAAAATTTAGGGACTGGTAGTAATTGGGGGGAAATGAGCTCCGCAACAAGATAAGGGAAAACAAGCCAGATATCAGTGGAGTAGTGGTGATGATAATTTCTAAGGGGGTAAAGTGTGTTCCAGGTTGTCCAGAAAAGTATATATTAGGAAGAGGAACAGACAGGACAAATAAGGGGGGAAGATTGGCTTTCTGAATAAGGGAATTTAAGGAAATATTGATAGATGGTTCTTCAGTCAGTACGTAGTGGCAAGAATAGCCATTGGAAAGGCTTGCATGGTGGTTCATGAAATATAAGATCCTTCATAGCATTACAGCAATCTAGGTATGTTACCTAACAAAAACAGTGAAGGAACATTCATGGTGCAGGAAGCAGCAAGATGAGCTCTCCTTAGAGTTGGTTGAATTCTGATAATGGGTACTTCATTTAAAAAGAAATAAGTGAGGAGTTTAGATTCTCAAGGAAAAAAAGTCATGTAAGTCCCTAGAGAGTATACAGGAAAATATCCTGTGTTTTTACAAAGCATAATAGTTGGGTTGATTATTGTTGCTGCTAGACTTTGTTTGAAATAGAATGATATTGAAGGTGAAAAATATTAAGTACTATGTTCCAGTTGGAAAAATGACGATGTTGTACTTGAGTTTGAATTTATTGTTAATAAGGACATAAAAAGGGGGAACAGTGAGGAAACTGGACTCCAGGCAGAGTTATGATCTTGGTAACTACACAGAACTGAACAGTAGATTTGAGAAATGGAGAAATGGAGTTTCCCAGTCAGAACAGTACCATTGTTATGAAAGGGTTTGTGAAATGTATAATGGTGTTAAAATATGGGAAATATCATCTGCAAATAGAAAGGAAAGGGCAGAAAAGAGAGATCTGAATCAGTAGTTGTTAAGAATTAAAAGTGCACAGGGATGGCATTTGAAAGGTGTAAGAGAAAGGAATAAGTAACGACACGATAACTAAGTAGAAGCCAAGAAGGTACGTGAAGATTTTTGGGGACAAGGCAGGGGATAACCTAAAACTTGTTCATAGGTTCTTTAGGAGTAAATTCAGTTAGATTAGAGGTGATAAGGCTAATTGTTCAGAGGAAACTGTTAAAGATTGATAAAAACATATATATAGAGATGATTGGTGTGTACAAAAGAGTTCACAAAATAGAACTCGGTTGAGTCAACACCTATAAGATTGGATGGGGAAGAAGTCGTGGAAAGTATTGAAACTGCCAAAAAAGGTGTGCCGTCTCTCATATATTTACTTATGTAAACTTTAGCACAATACACATTTGATATAACTAAGCACAATACATACAGTGGAGTTGCAATATTTCATGAAATTCAAATTCTGATTTACAAATTCATGTCTACCTCAATTATACATTTTTTAAAGATTTTGTCATCAAATTTCATAATCACATTCGAGTAGTGGCAGCTGCAGCGTGTGAATCTCTAGGTCAGCGCACTTGATGGTAAAAGAGAGCTGTGGTAATAAGAGTATACACATTTGAGATATTTTAAAAGGAATGTGCTGACATGCTTTGGACATGTGGAGAGAATGAATGAAGAGAGGTTGACAAAGAGGATATACATGTCAGAAGTGGAAGGGGCAAGGAGAAGGTAGAGAACAAAGTGGAGATGGAAAGATGGAATGAAAGAGATTTTGTTCTGCTGACCTGAACATGCAGGAGATCATGATGAAAGGCATACACAAGATAGAGTGATTGGAGCGATGTTATGTATAGGAGGCAGCGTGCTGTCAGTGGACTGAACCAGGGCTTACGAAGCTTGTGCATTAAATGAAGTGTGGTAAGGTGGCTGGAATGGATGGTGTTGCAGTTGAATTTCATGTTGGTTGGTTAGCGCTTTTATTATATGCGTGGATCATGTTGAGTTGGCTGAGGACTGGGGGAATGCATGCATAGTACCACTGTATGAAGGCAAATGGGACAAAGGATAGTGTTTGAACTACAGAGTATAAGTTTGCTGAGTGTACCATTTTACGTTTTATAGAGAAGTGGCAATTGAAAGGGTGAAGGCATGCATCAGATTAGAGAGGGACAATGTGGTTTCTGGAGTGATAGAAATTGTGTGAGTCAAGTGTGTGCTTGAAAGATGTGTGCAAGAAACAGAAAGATTGGTATGTTTTTTACATGAAGGAAAAACAGAAGGATTTGAATGTGACATGTGGATCAGGGGAGAGAATATGATAGGATTGATAGGCCTTGTGGAAGGTCTTACAAATGTATAGTGTAGCAGGAAAGCTGCTAGTAATGAGGAGCTTTTATGGAGTGTCAGGCAGAGTGGTTCCAAGTGAAGGTTGATCTGGGTCAGGAGTGATTAATATCACCATGGCTGTTTAATTTGTTGATGTATGGGGTGGTGAAGAAGGAAAATGATGGGCCTTGACAGAGAGGGGTGAGTATGCAATCTTTAGGGGATGAGGGTGCCTAGGAAGTGTTGTTTTTGTTTATTGATGACACAGTACTGATGACAGTTCTGAGTGAAAAACTCCAGAATTTGGTGTCTTGAGCTTTTGTGAGTGTGTGTACGGAAGATGTTGAGATTAAATGTGAATAAAAGCAAGGCTGTTAGTTTCAGTAAAGCAGAGGAACAGATTTATTGGAGTGTGAGTCTGAATGGAGAAAATTTGGAAGTGAAGTGTCTTAGATACTTGGGAATGGATATGGCAGCAGATGGGACTATAGAAGTTGAAACGAGTCTGCTGTAGTTTGAATACTCACCATTGTTCCTTTTTACCTTTATGCTTTGCCACTATACATGAATTCCACCATTCCTCAGGCACCTCACCATGATCCATACAAACATTGAAAACTAATTAACCAATCTACAACATAGTCAACCCCTTTTTTTAATTATTAAGCTTCAGTACCATCTGCTTCAGCCACCTTACTGAATTTGTACAAGGCTTGTACTGCCTTGTCTTTCCATGATTCTTTCACTTTATGTACCTCTCCTACCAAAAATTCTTATATCTGCCACCCTTTCATCAAACACATTCATTAATCCTTCAAAATACTCTCCATCCCCCTCCGCACCTCATCATTGTGTGTTACTGCTTCCAGTTTGCCCCTCTTTGATGTTTCTATTGGATTTATTGACTAAAGTTAAATCATCTTATTATCCTGGAAGTTTACTGATGCTGGATCACCTGAACTTTTGTGTGCCCTCTTTTTTAACCCCTTCTCGTTCCTCTTGACCTCTAGCTTCATATCTTGCATTTCTCTTGATCATTTGATTTTCCCCTCTAAGTTTTAACTAGTAATATTGTCACTCACCATTCAATACCTTTTCTCACCTACCCACCACCCACCTTCTGTATGCCTCACACTTCTCTTGCACCTTCCAGCACTATTTTCTTAAGTACCTCCCATTCCTCACCTACTCCCCTAGCTTCATTTACTCTCACCTTTTGCCATTCTGCACTGTCTCTTGGTATTTCTTCACAAAAGTCTCTTTTCCAAGCTCACTTGCTTCACATCTCTCTTCTCATCCATATTATTTCCTCTTTTCTGAAAACCTCTACAAATCTTCACCTTTGCTTCCACCAGATAATGCTCAGACATCCCACAAGTTGACCCTTAGAGGACAGTTGCATCCAAGAGTCTCTCTGTCATGCCTGTCTATTAGTATTTTATCCAGAAATGCTAACTTGTCATCTTTCCTGCTCACATACTTGTGTGTGTGTCCCACATACTTGTGTTTGTCCCTCTTTTTAAACCAGCTGTTTGCAGTCGCCAGCCTTTTTCAGCACTCAATTCATGACTTACTCACTCACTCACTTAGCTGAATACCCCGACCCCAGTTATACCTTTAACTGCCACATTACTCTCTGCATTTAAATCGCCCATCACTAAGACCCTGTCTCTTGCATCCAAACTGGTTACACGCAAACTCAGCAGCTCCAAAAATGTGTTTGGTTCTCATGATCTTTCTTCCCATGGTCAGGTGCATAACGATTTGCAATCACCCATCTCTCGAAGTCACGTTCATTTATACCCACATCAAATTGGAGCTCACTTCCTGACACATACACTCCCACAACTGCTTCAACTGTAGTGCTACCCCTTCCTTAGCTTTTGCTCTCACAGCAACCCCTGACTTTATCCCTAAGACATTTCCAAACCATTCTTCCCGTTTACTCTTGAGCTTTGTGTAATTCAGAGCCAGAACATACGGGTTTCTTTCCTCAAACATAATACCTGTCTGTCCTACCTAGTCTCGGTTACATCGGATGAGCACTGCCTGCTTGGCTCTTTCTTCTGGTCCGTCTTTTAGAAGATGGTAGACTGTGGGAGGAAGGACCCCATGAATGCGCCAGGCCCATTCCAGAATGGAAAACAGTTCAGGAAACGCTGGAGTGGCAGAGTGGGTAGAGTGCACAGATTGAATCCCGTGAATGGTAAGGTTGCTGCAAGAAACAAGACTTCGATGTGAAGATGATGGACCCCATGTCTGGCGAACTCGCTACAGCCAGATGTATGGGAACACCACGGGAAGACCTATGGACCTCTTCAAAAAGCAGGTGGACGTGTGCAGGGTGTACCAGACCAGTTTGCTTGCACATTGTAGGCAAATTGGAGGGGGGAGGGTTAGAAAACAGACCCCAAAAGTATATTGTAAGGTCAGATATAATGAAGGCAAGGGTGGAACAAGAACTGAGTGGTGGGTTGGAGGAGAACAGCACGGTGGGTGAGTGGAGGTAGATAGGAGGAGAACAGCACTGTGGTGAGTGGGAGGAGAACACCACAGTGGGTGAGTGAAGGTTGATGGAAGGAGAACAGCACTGTGGTGGGTTGGAAGTGTAGTAAGCGAACCTGTGCGGCATCTGTGGTTGACAAGAGACGCAGCTACCCACCACCACCACCACACAGACCAGGCTTACATGTTGCTCTCGTTAGTTACCGAGGGACCGACGCGGCTTGTGATGCCAGCAACGTACACGTGTTGATGATTACGCCAGGCACTGGACGCAGGCAGGAGGGAGTGGTGGCCGCTCTGTATGGTGATGACGGCGATGAGGCTGGGGGAGATTTATGAGCATTATTGACGTGAGCAAGAGTGATGTAAAGCTGCATGGCTGAGGCCGCCAGCCCACACATACCGGGTAAAAGCTGCTGAGATTGTAACAAACAACGTACGGGTTATTAATGCTTAGAGATTGTAAACCTCGGCTGAGATTGTAACAAACAACGTACGGGTTATTAATGTTAGGAGATTGTAAACTTCTGCTGAGATTGTAACAAACAACGTACGGGTTATTAATGTTCAGAGATTGGAAACTTCTGCTGAGATTGTAACAAACAACGTACGGGTTATTAATGTTCAGAGATTGTAAACTGCTGAGATTGTAACAAACAACGTACGGGTTATTAATGTTCAGAGATTGTAAACTTCTGCTGAGATTGTAACAAACTACGTACGTGTTATTAACGTTCAGAGATTGGAAAACCTGCGAGTTAATTAAAAATAGTCAAAATATGTGGTTAATGAAGTGAATGATTTGATGGCATTTGTGCAGCAAAGGTCAGCTAATTAGCAGGAGCTCAGTGATTCCAGTATCTGTTGTAGGTCACCATGTGAGGCAGCGGAATATTCGTTGTGTTATTGAAATTCCCTCTGAGGATATGTTGTTCACTCGTATGATACTTGAGCGATCGTATCTCGTGAACGGAATGAGGTTTGCTTGTGCTCTGTAAACAACAACTGATGTGGTTTTGCATCATAAGGACTTGATATCAGTGCTAACGAGTGCGATTTACATGAGACTACAGATAAACCATATTGCCAGATAATCTACGTACGTATTCTCTTTCCTTGGGGTTCCTGTGTTAGTTACCCAGAATTGACAAGTGTCATTGCCTTTATAGTAGACACACAGATGGACGGTAGAAGGATATCTGGCTGATGGGTTTGTTGGGGTTTGGGGCCATCATCTGCCAGGGTCAGTAAGAACTTTAAACGTTAGTGTACAGTCTCCATCCGAAAAAAAAATCTTAAACGCCTTCTTGTAGCGTTTGAAGATATCCACTCCATGTATGTGGCCCATGTATTTGGCTAAGGCATGCCGTTGTGTGTGTATATGGCCCATGTTTCTGGTTAAGGCATAGTGTCGTGCACATGGTACCAACTGAAGACTCTTCCATAGCAAGTGTCTGGTTATTGCTGGAGTTACGAGCTGCCCGTGGTGCCTTGTAGCTACCAACCCTTCGAACCTTCAGGAACCATAGATGAAGATGATAGATACTGATCCATAACTGCCTCTTTATTTGTCTTGCATTCCTTTTACGTCCCTGTTCGATTGCCGAAGTGATAGGCCAACAGACTGTGATCTCGTCCACCCTGTTCTAAACATCGCCCCACATGCTTACTTTCATCCAGTTAGAAGCATATGTAAACTGCATGCCACACGATACATTGCACTGACTGGATGCGTTGGCATGAGGCACGTGGCTTCATGCAGTTTGTGCAAGACCAAAGAAGATTAGATGGGTAGGCCTAAGGGCCGTGTTTTCATACAACCTGACTGATTGACCGGAGGATCAACGCGTCAGCTTCGTCGTAGACGGAACTGTCGTGGTAGAAGAGCCTCTGATGCCATCGTGAGGTGTACATAAGGTGAGGTCTTGTGGCTCTTACTGATCCTTGGTCAGGGAGTCGCTCCAGAATGTAGGGTTTGTCCAGATCAGACGCCTGGAAATCCCTCCCTCCCGGCCGTCTCTTGTACTGGCGGCTAAGGTGGTCTTCAGCCGTAGCCTCCTCGTACTTCGTCAGGTGTGATGTTGGGGGAGGCCCAGCCCAAAGCAGTTAAGACCTGTTACCACCCCAGCTGATCTGGTGATACCTTACGGAACTTACAGCCGATCTAGTGTGTCTCTCGTAGAACCATATGGTGTGCAGTGCAAATGTGGTGGATGATAAGGTATTCAACCGTCTTCAGCTCTCCCGGATGTGAAGTAAGGTAACACAGTGGAGGGAATTCCAGAATTAGTGCCACAGTTTTTCTAATTGTGGGTCAAAGGTTGGATGGTGGCTAGTAACTGTGTCCAGATACCAGTGACCTCCCGTTTTTCTAACCTCGTCAAACGTGTGAAATGTTTACCCTCAATTGATCCATTGATATAAATAAGACGACTTTTTTTTTTTTTATTTTTCAGTGGGTTTGGAATTTGAGCTAGCGAAATATACTTGTCAGCCTGAAGTGTTTTTGGAACCTTTTATATATATATATAATTTATTGGCAATCAAGTGCTCGTGTATCATATTTCTTAATCACATATTAAAGGTGAAGATTGCTTTGTGTATACACATCACTCTACGACGTATAGGACACATCCTTTCTCCTGCCATGGTTTAGTCAGCTGCTGTTCCATTCGGCACATCCACGAGAATAATCTTGTTGTAATCTTCAAGTAGGCGTTGGGGTAAGCGTGATTTTGCGCGCCCTCAACTGGGGGGTTAAAAAAAAATGTCATTATACATATGATATATCACCTCGCGAAACCTTCAGGTTTTGATGCATCATCGCCAGCCTCGTCAAGATCCAATTCACCTCCCACTCCATTTTTTTTCTCCTGGCTTCCTCCATTCCCGATGACCATTTTCTTCGTGGCAGACGGGGTGCTCTCCTCTCGCTGTTGTGGGTGGACGTGCCTGGAGGGGTAACTATTTTGATGTGGCAGGTTGGTCGTGTGGCTGTTCGTGTGCTACGACCTCGGCTTGCATCCTGGTGATGGCTGACATTTGTATGACTGAGTTAACGCCATTTATAGTAGCCACTGGTTCTCCCTTCATCCCATACTGGTTGTAGATGACGTGTGTCACCGAGTCGGTTGTCATGTTGAAATTGCCACGGCCTGGCTCTGATTGGCCATTTCATGGGTTTAGATTGCCAAGTTTTCTTTATAGCTCTGATGCGTCATCTGCTTGCTTCGAGTTGCTTTGTCCTGCCTCTGATTGGTTTTGTCGTGGCTCCGAGTTGACGTGTACTGACTCTGAATTAGTCTTCCCTGGCACTGAATTACCATATCCTGTCCCAGAATTACCTTGTCCTGGCACTGAATTACCTTGTCCTGGCACTGAATTGCTATGTTCTGGCATTGAATTGGCGTGCCCTAGCTCCAAATTGCATTGTCCTGGCACTGAATTACCTTGCCCTGGCACTGAATTACATTGTCCTGGATGTGAATTGCTATTCCCTGTCACTTGAATTGCCATATCCTATCTGAAGTGCCACGTCCTGACTACGTATTGAATTGGCCCCAGTTCTCAGGCGGGACACGGTGGAATGCAAAGGGCCTTTTTTTCTTTTCCTTTTTTTTTTTTTAGATTTTCGTTCATCGAGGAAGTAACTGCAATATTGTACAGTTCTTTGTTGTCAGGGGACTGAATAAAATGCCTGGAAACGGAAGGTCGTTTTACTTTTAAAAAAAGAACCCTGTACAGAAGAGCAAATTTTTTTTTTCCCTAGCGTGGAAGTGCGTTTGATTTTGGTTCTGTTCACTGTATGCAACATTCCTGGCGTAATGAAGTGAAAGGATATTTTTTTTTCCTATAATATTCTGACGTAGTGTAGTGAGCAGTATTGGCGTTACACAGGTTTGTGCTGCATTTCCTCTACGGTAAACGAGTGATAGAATAGCGGTCTGCCCAAACGCAGGTACTGCTGTGTGTGGAGAGACGTTGTTGGCCGAGTACGTACACTGTAAAAAAAAAAGAACATTTGTAAAGCATGTTGTAGAGGATTACTGGAAACGTAAAGTATGTTGTGGAGGATTACTGGGAACGTAAAGTATGTTGTAGAGGGTTACTGGGAACGTAAAGTATGTTGTAGAGGATTACTGGAAACGTAAAGCATGTAGTAGAGGATTACTGGAAACGTAAGGTATGTTTTAGAGGATTACTGGAAACGTAAAGTATGTTGTAGAGGATTACTGGAAACGTAAAGTATGGTGTAGAGGATTACTGGAAACGTAAAGTATGTTGTAGAAGATTACTGGGAACGTAAAGTATGTTGTAGAGGATTACTGGAAACGTAAAGTATGTTGTAGAGGATTACTGGAAACGTAAAGTATGTTGTATAGGATTACTGGGAACGTTCAATGCTTAGATGTTTATAGAGTGGTTGTTGAAGGCCGCTTGCCTCTTACCCTCAAAATTAGAATTAGGAGCGGATTTAATTGTCATAAGTAGAATGAATTAAAGCATTTAAGGAAGTATTACTGAGCTGTTGATGTAAGAATTAAAGGACGATTTGACGGCGGTGTCATAACTGCTCACGCAAACACAGCCTCACCCCAGGTTTGCAGTAGAACGAAAGATCATTGACGTGCGGTCATGTGCAGAGTTCGTTAATGTGGCTGGAGATGCTTCGAATTTTGTTGAGAATATATTCTGTAAATGATGTAAATAACCTGGAGAGACTGAAGAAGACAATGGAGCAAACTGTAATGTTTAGTCTTCCTTTATCTCCTCAGGGAACACACGAACACTTGCCTTCATATTCGTGATAACGAAAGTTTATTTGGAAAGCAGCGTGTTAGTTATGATTCTTAAGGAATTTACTTGTAATCGAATAGTCATATCCCTGTTAGGGGCGGTCATAACCGAGCGGTTAGCGTTCCCAGCTACCATGCAAAGGTCCCGGGTTCGAGTCTTTGCTGTTGGAGGGCAGTATTGTGTTCTAAGTTCGTGTTCTCAGGAATTCACTTTTTTTTTTGTGTAGAGAAGAACTTTTCCTTTCACAGCGGTGATACCGTTCCCCTGGTAGTCGTCATGTGGAAGTGGCATTCCACCCATCACCCAGGTGGAGAGGATAGTGCCACTGGGTTTAACCCACTTGCTAGGTACAACGGGATGGCTGTAGTCTCACTACAGGTTCCTTAGGTTGTGAGGTGGTGTACAACGGGAGACGGTAGCCACTGCCACGGAGACGGGATGCGCCACGTAGTCGTTCATGACTGTATATGTTTACTGTGAGTAAGAGCAGCCGGCCGGCATTCATTACGTATTTAAACCATGGCAGACTTCCTTCCTCTAGCGACCAAGGGCGACGTCTGCTCGTTAAGGCCATTTGATGGTTGTTGCTCCCTTGTAAATACAAGTGTACGCACAGCACTGCCATTAACTTGTTCTCCACCTTGTCTTTCTGGTTCTCGTGTGAGTGTTGTTTTGATTATGCTTGAGGTGTAAAGTATTGTCTCGAGAGATGTGGCAAGTATGCCCACAAGTTTCAAAATTAGAGCTCTGCAGGCGGCTGCTTCTCTGCCTTTGCAGCCCCGCTGGCATTATTTGACTGCTCATGAATTGCTAATTGACGGCCCCGGGACTTGGAGATGTTTGAGACGGACTGGGATGATGAGCGGGTCCGTGAGAAGCAAGGGACAGATCCCAGGGAGAGAGCTGGGGTAAGGAGGACCGTGGAACATGCCTTAGGGAAAGAGCAGGGATAAGGAGCACGTGTAGAAACGAAGGACGCGTCCTAGGGAAAGAGATGGGATTGAGGAGAGGTGTGAAAAGCAGGGGACACGTCCCAGGGAAAGAGCCGGGATGAGGAGAGGTGTGAGAAGCAGGGAACACGTCCCAGGGAAAGAGCTGGGATGAGGAGAGGTGTGAGAAGCAGGGGGCACGTCTCAGGGAAAGAGCCGGGATGAGGAGAGTTGTGAGGAGCAGGGGGCACGTCCCAGGGTAGAAGCGTCTGGTTAAGATCATGACTAGATTCCCGTGGTCCATCTTTGTGTAGGTAAATAGTCATTATTTCCCAGGTGTTTACAGTTGGAGGGGCTTGGGCCTGCTGCGTTGACCGATAACCTTCACTGCTCCAGTTCTTCGCCCTGACTGCTCGGTGGGCCACTGGTGCGTTTGATGGCCGTGTTCTCGGAGTGGTAGCTCCGTTCCGCATCTGTTCACGCACAAGTCAGTTTGCGGAATGTGTTAACGAATGTCCTTCGTAGTGGACACTGTGTGTACTTAACTGACGCTTCAAGTAGTTTAGAATTTCTACGGGTTCGGAGCGAGGTGCGAGAGATCCACACGTTTCGTAACTGGACTTCACCCCGCTCTGAAGGGTGATGCGGAGAGGAGGCAATAGCGGTATTCAAGAAATGAGATGTGCTTTGACGATAGGAACTCCCTGGCATAATAGTAACAAAGACATGCTTACTTTTGGGTGGCGTTGTAGACACACACAAGTTATTTTGAATGATGGTGAACAACGAGAGGCTCTGGTACGTCCGTACATATCCTGAGGGTTATGATGTTTCTCCACTGTACGTATATGACCATTGGCAAGCAGGGGCCCCCTCAGATGGTCAGGTTAAAGGCCCCCTTCGTACTCCCCAGTAAGCGTTGTTACAGGTGTCATCATCTGTCAGTTGTTGCTATGGGTGAAGGTGTGCCATGCAGGTGTCATCTTCCCCGGTAAACTGTTGTTGCCATGGGTGAAGGTGTGCCGTGCAGGTGTCATCTTCCCCGGTA
>JAUUDZ010125425.1:0-15880 GCA_032361705.1 Panulirus versicolor
GGACGTGTATGTATATACATGTGTATGTGGGTGGGTTGGGCCATTCTTTCATCTGTTTCCTTGCACTACCTTGCTAACGCGGGAGACAGCGACAAAGAATAATAAATAAATAAAAAAGTTGTACGTGGAGTCAGTTGCATTTCTGTGCAGGATAATACCACAGGAGCTCTCCCTATGCAGACATTCCAACTTGGTTCCCAAAAGAACCTTTGGCCTTGGAGTCTGTCTTGCTTCCTTGAAGAAAGGTGATGATTAGTAAACTATGTACTAAAGACAATCAAAGCCTATTGAGGTTCTGCATGATCAGATTCCCTTCATATATCATCAACACATTAGCTGAGGAATAAAACTTTAGGCCTCGGGGTCTATCTTTATCTGCCCTACTGAAGCCAGGGTTACAAGATGATTGTGACTATATTAAACAAAATGCAATACAGCAGCAACTATAATGGTTCACTGCACTGAAGAAAATCAGTTCTTTAACTGGACATTCCCAGATGGCACTGCAAACATGACCTCCGTACAGACACCCTCTGACTCTGTTCTCTCTGCACATCATAGGAACCTTGTGCCTAGAGATCCGCATTCAACTCCCCTACTGATGACATGGTGTTACGAGCTGATCATACAACACACTTAAGTGGTCATATCTTGCTCTTCAGAAAGTTATGAGAAAAAACCTGAGGGTTAATCACTAACAACGCATGGATAGGCAACTTCAACATGGCAACAGTCACTATCGAATACATACACTTACTCCCTACTTTGCAGATGAATTCCTAGAGAACACAACTTAATGGACAGTGAATCCCATTTTACCAAACAGTTTAGTACAATAAAGTGATTAATGTTCATGAGGGAGATTTTTTAACATAATTTTCATATTAAATTTTGAATACAATGCCATACACACAGTAAAATACAAGTCTAACATCAATCAAAGCATTTCAATAACAAATACATTTTATAACAGTAAAAAAAAGAAATAATCTACAGGAATGTTATGTTCATTTCGATCTTCGATTCAGACTGTCACCACTTGCTCTAAGTTCTCAATAGCTTTACCACTGGTATGAGTGATTGCTGCACCTTAGGGTGTTACACTGGAGGCAGTGCCTTATTTTATCTGCATGCTCAGATATAGTTCTAAGATGTAACAGGGATGTCAAGAGCTTTGGCACTATCAACACCAAACTGACCAGTATCAAAACACTTTCAAATGTCTGAATTTACCATCATGCTGAAGCTCTTCTTCCCAAAAGTGCATGATTCACTTAGGCACTTTCCACACACAGTTGCATGGGTTTAAAGATATTATGCTGAGAAAAAAATATACACCATTTTATTCATTTTCACATAAACAATGTACATACAAATCTCAAAACAATGAAGCAATAAATAATGGGGACCACATGTGGGTTAAAGCCTTGTCTGTTAAGAGGGCTAAGTGAACCTATTTAAGAGCATCAACTGACACTTAGCTGAGTGAAGTTCTGATCTGGATCAATCCAATATTTTCCTCCATCTAACCCCTAAATGGCTCCCATTGTCATCTAATGACTGTGTTGAGGATGGCTTCCATTGTCATGTGATTTAAGTTTTCCCAACTCTTTAACTCTTTCAGTGCTACAATCTTCAATCGAGATGAGCACAGTAGAGAGCTTCTGGTGTTAATCCAGAAACTAAATTTCCTGCCATAAGCTTTATTCTGCACACACTTTGGACTCTAGTTGCTTGCAATCCAAACAAAGGAAGAGTCATTGGAGCACCTTGCAACCCTCCAGGAACTCTCATGTGTTCCCTGGCACCCCTGCAGGGATGGCATGCTACCCCTATTCATCTAAGCATCAATGAAACAGCTGAGGGGAAAAAAATCTCTCATTCAGAATTATCTGAAGAGAAAACTGAAGTGAAAATGTACTGTGCTTGTGATAGTGAGAAAGAGGCACTTGTGAGAACTAGAAATAGTATGCACACAGGACCAAAGGTGATTTCTCATGTTTGTGCAATCAGAAAGCCAACAAGCTTTCCTCTGATAACTGTGATTGTGGGATCATAATTCATAAGAAAATAATAGTTTTGATATCTTTGTGCACCTCTTAATAAATCATCCAACAGACTTGGCACACCATTAGTAGCATATAGAGGTTTCTTCCAAACTGCAGGTTGTGTGTACATAGTGGCCAGGTGGAACATATGTACTGCTGGATACTTAAGATGTTTATCATTCGGAGAGGAAAGTGAAGAATACCAAAGGATAAGAGACCTTAAGGGTGATCTTAGCAAGATAACCCAAGGAGCAAAGAGGTCACCCCACAAACCTCAGTTTTATCTTTGTTCTTGGGGAAGAAATTACCTAGCAACTGCACCAATGTTTCTTAATTCTAACCTGGTGGTAACTGACTGTTTTGATCAAATGTCATTTGTTAAGTGTTGTTTGTAACCAAATGGTTATTTAGCACTTTTTAGTGTGAAAAAGATATCTAAAAACTCAAAAATATATATCTCCTTTAAACTTGATCGCTGTTTCCCGCATTAAAAAAGGTAGTGCCAGGAAATAGACAAAGACACATCCACTCACAAGCACACACATGCATATATATGGTAGCGATGAAGAATGTGTGGAAGGAGAGAATGCTATCTCAGAGCAAAAATGGGTATGTTTCAAGGAATAGTAGTTCCAACAATATCATATGGTTGCAAGAGATTGTACAGAGGAGGGTGGATGTGTTGGAAATGAGATGGTTTGATCAATTAAGTAATGAATAAGAGAGATGAGTTGAAATAAAAAGAGTGTGGTTGAGAGAGCAAAAGAGGGTGTGTTGAAATGGTCTGGATATATGGGGAGAATGAGTGAGGAAAGATTGACAAAGAGGATATATGTGTCAAAGGTGGAGGGAACAAGGAGAAACAGGAGACCAAATTGGAGGTGGAAGGATGGAAGGAAAAAGATTTTGAGTGAATGGGGCCTGAATGTGCAGAATGGTGAAAGGCGTACAAGGAATAGAGTGAATTGGAATGATGTGGTATACTGGGGTTGACGTGCTGTCAATGGATTGAAAGACTGTGTATACGAGTGGATGGGCCATTCTTCGTCTGTTTTCTGGCACTACCTCGATGATGCAGGAAACAGTGATCAAGTATAATAATATACATATATATAAAGATGCTCCTGACTTATGATTTTTCGACTTTACGACGTCAAGATATTCAACACTTTATTATGAAATAGGGTTTGTGTTATATGATTTTGTTCAACTGTAGGTTACTGTAAGTGTTGAGAATGTTTAAGGTAATCTAGACTAAGCTATGATGTTCGGTACATTGGATGTACAGTACTAAATACACTGGTTGTATTTCCAATTTACAATATTTCTAAATTATCAGAATGTAACCCCATTGTAAGTCGAGGAGCATCTGCATATATATTTTTCCATACATATTCACCATTTCTCGAGTTAGCAAGGAAGTATCAAGAACAGATAACTGAGCCATAGAAGGAAAAAATCCTCACTTGGCCCCCTTCTCTGTTTCTTCATCTGGAAAAGTAAACCATGAGGTGAGGATTTCCAACTCACAGCCCTTTTTGCTACAGTTTCCACGATTTTATTAAATGTTTATCACAGCCCTTTTTGCTACAGTTTCCACGATTTTATTAAATGTTTATCCTTGATCTTTGTTTCACAGCCCCCTTGTGCCTACTTGACTGCAGGGCACTGTATATATGTAGAGATGGAGATAGAAGAGAGAGCAAAGAGAGCAAAAAAAAATATTTTGAATGATTGGGGCCTAAACACACTGGAAGGTGATATGTGTGCACGGGAGAGAGTGAATTTGAACAATATGGTGTACTGGGGTTGACATGCTATCAATGCACTGAACCAGGGCAAGTGAAATGTCCGGGGTAAACCATGGAAAGGCCTGTGGAGCCTGGTTGTGGACAGGCAGCTGTGGTGTCAGTGCATTACATGAGAACTAGAGAATAGACGTATGCAGATGCGGCCTTTCTTTATATGTCCTTAACACTACCTTGCTAATGCAGGAAACAGTGACCAAGTATGAAAATGGCCTTAATCAGGGAATTCATTTGTTCAAGCCATCTCAACTGGGGAATAATAAAAAAAAATCAACTGGGAATTCAAATGAGGATGGGAACCATTAAACATCATGTGAGGAAGAAAGCAGTCCTCGGTGATTTCTCATAAGAGGTACACAGCAGTGAACGAGTTAAAGTCACTGATTAAAATACAAATACACTTTCACCAAATCTGGTAAACAAAGGCACATCTGAAGCAATGAAACTGGCCTCTGTAATTAGCATTACCTGAATTATGCAACCAATAAATACAACCTGTTGTCTGTTGTTAAGAAATTCTAATTCTGTGCTATGTATAAGCCCTGATTACAACTAGCTGACTATCATAATGGGGACTATTCCATACACAGCACAATCACAGGCTCTCCCTTGAGAACTTAACTTCAAACACAACTTTGCACTGACACAAAGAAATGCATTACTGGCAAATTGCCCTTCAGCATCAAGCCATCTTTATGAAACATTTCTTACCTTTTGGCAGACTAGCTCAACATATTTTAGTTGTCCAAGAAGATAACTGCTGACACAGAACTAAACCCTCACTACTATAGTCCTGACTAGCCACACTTGTCGGTGTCTCGTACAGCATACTGCAAAGTCACCTTTGCACAAATATATTAATGCTTCATTTCAGATCTCATGAGTTCACTTGAAGGCAGCATTTCCAATGCCCATCACACCAGGCTTGAAATGATCTGTAGATACCATAAGAAAAGAACAGTGCTAAGATTACAGTCCAGCATTACTCCAACTTCATGGAAAATATTAGGGAATTCTGATTCTTTGATATGTGACAATATAAATCAGCAACTGAAGCCATTTCCCAAGCCTTCTTTGTACTTCACACAAACTTCCTATGTATTATGGGGCTGAACATCAACAACTATTTGTGTAATGGGTACAAAATCACCACTCCTATATATAATCTACAATTCATAACAAAGCATCAGCCTACCTAAACTTTATTATGATGTGAAACTTCTATGTCTTTCTTTTGCTTTCTGGTGGATTGGATATATTCTGAAGGCTGGCTGGCTTTGAGTAGTGAGTTCAGTTTTCTTGAAGTTGATGAGGGTCAAGGATAACAAGGTGGTTTATATTGTGTCAATTTTTCTGGGCAACAATTGGCTGGCCTGCATAGAATTGGTTGCTTGAAGAGGTAGATACTAATTTGGCATATTCTGGGCTTGCTGTAATTGGGTCCAAATGCTCTGACAGGACAAGACCTACCATGCATCCTTCAAATGCTGTCAAGATCAGAAGAGAAGTTCTTCAGAGTGGGTACATGAAATGCAGAGGGATGAATGATCTATGAAGAATAATTCTGGGCAAAGTTTATGATGAGAAGTTAGTAGAAAAGTCATAAGTGACATGAACTTACAGAGCAAGATGGAAAAAATGATTATTGTATAGAGTGCTTGGGGTTTCACTGGAGAGAAGGGATACAGAAAAAAAAAAAGTGTGATTTTGTATGTAGAGGGTAGATGGAAGAACCATATTACAAAGGACAGTGTTCCTATGAAGCAGAAGCTCATTTGTGACTAAAACTTGTTAAATATTGATAAATCAAACTGGTTGATTATACGAAAATTATAACTTGATATAATTCATGTCACATAATATCAAAACAAAATAAAGATCCATGGCATCATAGCAGCAACTTGTTGATTCTTGCTATGTGTATGTCCAGGTGAAATTGACTGAAGATTAAACAAATTATAACTAAATTCCATTACATACAGTTGTCAAATCTCATGTACTGATGATATATTTCTTGTTTCCTTACACTACTTTCTCGATTTTTTGTATAATCTACAATCAACAATCCCTGAAGACACTGTTGGAGTATACCAAAATGTTGCAATTGTCAGTGCAGTGAAATGTAAGAGCTTCAGTGATATATATTGTGTATTCCACTTACAAAATAAAAGAAAAAAGGGATTTTGCAGGTTGAATTTGCAGCTTCCAACAATGCAAAGCAAAACATAAGAAAAACAAAAGAGAGTGGAGAGATTAATAGATAAAAGAAAGTTTGGTTTTGAAATGTGCCAAGGAGAAATTCACATATACATATACAAATATATAGAAATACCAGAATACATGACTTGCAAGTCTGAGAGGAGAATATTACCACGATGAATTCATGGTAAAATTTTGAATTTTCTCCTGCCTTGTTCATAATATTATTTTCAAAATTTCTTTGCTCCTCCCTCCTTATCCTGGTATACTTGTTCCTGCTCTCATACCTAGCAGGATGGAGTGCCTTCTACATCTATGCCATTCCACATTTCAAAGCTACTTTCCTTTGTGACAGCTATCAAACCATTCTTTCCTCTTTCTTACCACTTCATCTGTATTTGAGGGCAAAGGTACTCATGTTTCTACAGCTTCAATGTAAAATTCACTGATCCTTTCACCACAAAGCCCTAGTTTATGGCTATCAACTCCATGTTCCAATCTATGTTACCATAGAAACTGTTGAGGTTTGTGTAGTGTCTACGATTATATCTCCAGTTTATGATTTGTCCAATCTCTGCTCATTCAATTATCTTATGTACCACATAGTCAAACTTGAGCACTACATGATTACTTTTTCCAACTGGGGTAACACATGATATTCTTAATATCCATGGTAGACTATATGAACTATCAGTATGCACTCTACAACTTTGCTTTTCTGAATTCCTCATTATCAGTGTGCATGTGTATTTACCTATTTGTAATTACCTATTTGTAATGCACAGGGAGGGAGTTTTACCTCATGGGGCCTTGTCTCTTAACAACTTCTTTAATTTAAGTTTGTTGTCTGCATTTACCATGTCCTCATTGATCTTATTCCATTCATCCACCACTCTAATACTTAAAAGTTAATTCTTTTACAATTATCTTAACTAGTTTCTTTCTTCATTTCTTATATCCTCCAGTTACTCTATACCCACATCTCTTGAAGAAATGTTCACTGCTCATGTCATTGCTCTGTCCTAAATACTTATAGATTGTGATCAGGTCAACCCTCACTCTTCTTTCCTTCAAGGTGTGAAACTTTAAAGCCATTCGCCTTTCCTTGTAACTCAGCTCTCTTAATTCTGGTACCTTCTTTGTTGCTCTCCTCTGGACCTTCTCTGTTACGTCTTTTTCTTACCTATTTGTAATTTTCTATCTATACTGTCTGGGGAGGAAGTTTTACACTTGTGGGGCCCCATCTCTTGAGCATTCTGAACCATCATACAACCTCTTAAATTTATGTACACTCTTTACATTAAAAGTCCTTAGTCATTCTGTTCCATTCATTCATTACTTTTATATTATAAAGGTATTTCTTTACATCATTTTTCAAAAGTTTTTTAATTTCTTGTTACGCTGTCTAGTCCTTCTATCCCTACATCTCTTTAAGAACTGTTCAGTGTCCATATCGTTGATCTCTTTTAAAAACTTAAAAGTTGTGAGCAGGTCAACCCTATACCTTTCTCTCTTCCAAGTTAGATAAATCTAAAGCCTCCAGCCTTTCCCCTGTAACTTAGCTCTCTTAATTCTAGTACCATTCAGCCTTTCCCTGTAACTTAGCTCTCTTAATTCTGGTACCATCTCTGATGTTCTCCTCTGGACCTTATCCAGTAGATCTTTGTACTTCTATAGGTGAGGTAACCAAATCTAAGAAACACAATCCAGTTTTGGCCTTATGTAGAATATGAATAGCTTGCTAAACATTTCTTCATCTATATACTTAAAAATCATTCTGGTATCTGCCAGAAGACAGTTTATCTCCCTAACTGTTCTCCTAATATGGGATCCTGGAAACAGGTTAGGGATGATGTTGACCCCTAAGGCCTTCTCACATATTGAATCCTGACACATTTTCTGCTAAAAAAATAATCATATTGAGGTCATCTTTTGCTTTGTCCCATCCTCATTAATTCACATTTGCTTGGGTTGAATTTCATCAAACATGTTTCAGACCAATATTTGGAGTCTGTTTAGGTCCCTTTTAAGGTGATGCAATCTTCCTCATTTTTCACTTTCCTCATGACCTTTGTATCGTCTACAAAATTATTCAAGTAGGATTCCAGAGTTTCAGGCAAGTTATTAACATACCTGAAGACAAGTAATGGTCCTGAATACTGTGGCGTTCTGCTGGCCATCTCAACTCATTTGGAAGATTCTCCTATAACATGCATCCCTGTTCTCTCCCACAGAGAGAATCTTCTGTCCATCAAAGGAATTTCTCCCTTATTCCTGCCTGGTGATCCGGTCTCTTAATCAGCCTCCCATGTGGTAGCATAAAATGCTTTCTGGCAATCCAGATACAAACAGTCTATCCAGCCATTCCTTTCGTCCATGTCTGAGCTCACTATCTTGTAGAACTCAAAGGGGTTAGTTACACAGGACCTCCTTTTTCTAAAACTTAAGACAATTTCTCCTCTGCAGAAAGTCATCCACTTGCTTTCTAATAATCTTTTCCAGGACCTTACACACCACACTTGTTAGCAAGATCAGTCTGTAGTTCTACACTTGTTACCAGTCTCCTTTCTTATATACAGGTATGACATTTGCCCTTTTCCATTCCCTTGGCACTTTGCCTTTTTCCAGTGACTTTTTTTTTTGAACAGTAATTCAAATGGTATATCTATCGTATCTCCACACATCTTAGAACACATGGCAAAAGTTTCATCATGGCTATAAGCCAGGTAGCAGTCAAATTCTTGTAGTGTTCTCAAAATATCTTTTCTAGATACCTAACTGATTTTCAAAACCTCTTTCCCACTCCATCTCACTGTTACTGGGGCTATTGTGAAAACACTTTTGAACTTGTCATTCACTTCCTCATTTATCCTTAAATCATCCTCCATAATTTTTCCTACTGAATCATTAGCTGCTCCTTAACTGACAACTGACTCCTCATGAATTTATGGAAAAGTTTTGTGTTTTCATCTGTGTTGTCCCCAATATTCTTTTCAAAGTTTCTTTGTGCCTTCCTATGCCTTGCAAATTCTGGCTGGCTGCTGTGCTGTCTATTATCTCCATTACTGCATTTCTCAAAGCTTCTATACTTTTTTACATCTTTCATTTACCCATTCCTTCCTCTTTCCTACCATCTGCTCTTTACTGAGGCTTGAGGTACCCATGTCTTTACTACTTCATTGTAAATCTAACAGAACCTCTCACCAAAAAGCCCTGGTACCAGGCTACTGAACTCCATTTCCCAATCATACCTGCCATAGGAATTGTTGGGGCTTTTGTCATTTTTGTTATCATATATCCTCTATATGTCCTGTCTCGCCACTTTAGAGTGGTGTTCAAACATGAGAAGTATTTTCTTGTTTTGGCCTTATGTAGGCTATGAACAACTTGCTAAATATTTCCTTATCCATATACTTGAAAGCTATTCTGATATTTGCAAGAAGACAGTTTGTCTCCCTAACTATTCTCCAGGAGTACTGTGGGACTCTGGTGACAATTTAGGGATGATATTGACTCCCAAATCCTTCTCATACAAAGAATCATGAAGCTTATTTTCAGTTATATAATAATCATATTGAGGCCTTCTTTCATTTGTCCCATCCTCATTACTTAAATTTGCTCAGGCTGAATTTCATCAACCATGTAATCTATGGAACCTTTCTAGATCCCCTAGCAAACTGATGTAAGCCTCCTTGCTTTTCACTTCCCTCATGATCTTTGCATCATCTGCAAAAATATCCAGGTACGAGTCCATGCTTTTAGGCAGGTCACCTCCACTTATCAAGAAGAGCCATAATTCTAGATCAGAACCCTGTAGCATTCACCTGGTCCCTTAATCTCCTTAGTAAAAGCATTATTTGTTTGCTTCTACCACTAATGGGGTTTCCCTCCAATTCCTGCCTGGTGATGCAGCTTCTTAATCACACTCCCATGCAGTGGTCAAATGCTTTCTGGCACCCAGCCTTTCCTTTAGTGCAAGACAGAACTCACTCTCTCATAGAAGTCTATAGCTCTGTTAAACATTACCAAAATCATGCTGACTCTCACTTAACTAATTTCTCCCCTGCAGAAATTCATCAATATGTTTTCTATTTACATTTTCTAGAATCTTATGACAGACCACACCTGTCAGTGAGACAAGACTAGTTCAGCGCCTACTCTGGGTCTCCTTTCTTTTCCATTCCCTTGCCACTCCACCTCTCTCCAGCAACATCTATCTATGCATCTATATCTCTGATGCCCATTCCCTTCTGGAACTCCCTCAAGCGGGTAGCCACAACAAAAGATTCTCTACACTGGTGAACTCCAGTGCTGCTTCTTAGCCTTTTAGCACCTCACCCTTAACAAGCCAGGGGCAGAGGGCAACTCTCACATAATGTTTCTAGAGGCTCCTACCTAATGTTCCTGCCGACTATTTTCATCTAATGTTCCAGCCTACTAGATCTACACTAATGTTCCAACCTACTACTTCTACACTAATGCTACAACCTACTACTTCCACATAATGCTTCCACCTACATGTTCCTACCTACTACTATCTAATGCTCCTATCTAATGTTCCTACCTATTACTATCTTTTGCTTCTACCATTTTGCCTACGGGCCAGGTAGTGCACAGCATTCACTGCAAGAAAATATACAGCTAGGAAGAATGAGTTTTTTCATACTTAATCGCTGTTTCCCATGTTACCAAGGTAGCACCAGTAAACAGACAAGGAAAGACACATCAACTCACATATATATACACACATATACATATATATACACAAATATACACATACAAATATACAAATGTACATATTCATACTTGCTTGCCTTCATCCATTCCTGACACCACCATGCCACACAGGAAACAGCATAACTGCACAAAGAAAAAAGATAACATATACACTCTTCTCCCCTACATCCAATCACCACCACCTGTGTCAGTAAGGTAGTGCCAGGAAAAACACAATGAAAGGCCACATTCACACACATCCATACATGAGCTGTCATGTGTAATGCACTGAAACCAGAGTTCCTAATCCACATCCAGGCCCTACAGGCCTGTTTGTTTACCCTAAACATTTTATATGCCCTGGCTCAGTCCAGTGACAGCACATTGACCCCCAGTATACCACATCAATCCAATTAACTCTATTCCGTGCCAGCGTTTCACCCTCCAGCATGTTCAGGCCCCAATCACTGAAAATCTTTTTCACTCCATCCTTCCACCTCTAACTTGGTCTACTTCTTCTACTTGTTCCCTCCACTTCAGAAAAATCTACTCTCTTTGTCAATGTCTCCTTACTCATTCTCTCCTTATGTCCAAACCATTTCAACACACCCTTTTCTCCTTTCTCAACCACACTCTTTTGATTTCCATACACCTCTCTTACCCTTTCATTACTTACTCAATCAAACCACCTCACACTTAATATTGTCCTCAAGCATTTTACTTCCAACAAATCCATCCTCCTCTGCACAACCCTATCTACAGCCCATGCCTTGCATTCATATAATACTGTTGGAACTACTATTCCTTCTATCATACCCATTTTTACCCTCCTAGATAACCTTCTCTCTTTCTATGCATTCTCTGGCGCTTCCAGAAACTTTGCCCCTCCCCATCCTATGACTCACTTCTGCTTCCAAGGTTCCACTAAAACACTTCACTTCCTCCTGTTGTTCTCCATTCAAACTTACATCCCAACTAATGTGTCCCTCAACCTTGCTGAACCTCATAACCTTGCTTGTATTCATATTCACTCTCAACTTTCTCCTTTCACACACTTTTCCAAAGTGTGTCACCAACTTCTGCAGTTTCTCACTCATATCAGCCACCACTGCTTTGTCATCGGGGAACAACAACTGACTCACTTCCCAGGCCCTCTCATCCCTAAAAGACTGTATGCTCGCCCCTCTCTCCAGGAGTCTTGAATTACCTCCCTCATCACCCTATCCACAAACAAATTAAACAAATACGATGACATCACACACTCCTGCTGCAGATCGACCTTCACAGAGAACCATTCACTTTCCTCTCTTCCTACTCATGCACACGCCTTACACCCATGACATTAACTTCTCATTGTTTCTGGTAGCTTACCTTCCACGCACATTCTTAATACCTTCCACAAAGCATCTTTATCAAGTCAATCATACGCCTTCTCCAGATCCATAAATGCCACATACAAATCCATCTGCTTTTCTAAGTATTTTCCACACACATTCTTCTAAGTAAACACCTGATCCACACATCCTCCACCACTTCTGAAACCACACTGCTCCTCTCCAGTCTGATGTTCTGTACATGTCTTCAACCTCTCAATCAATATCCTCCCATACAACTAACCAGGTATACTTAACAACCTACACCTCTATAGTCTAAACACTCACCTTTATCCTTTGCCTTTATACAATGGCACTATACCTACATTCTGCCAATACTCAAGCACTTCACCATGATCCATACATACATTGAATATCCTTACAAACCAATCCACAACAGTCACCCCTTCATAATAAATCTAACTGGAATACAACCTTGCCGCATTTCATTTTCCGCAAGCCTTTCACTGCCTCTTCTCTCACCACCAAACCACTCTTCATGACTCTCACTTTGCATACCATCACAATCAAAACACCCTTTATCTCCCAGTCTATCCTTAAACACATTTAACAGTCCTTCAAAATACTCACTCAAGCTCCCCCTCACCTCATCACTACCCCTTTTGCCCTCTTCACCAATGTTCCCATTGTTCTCTTGTCTTTCATTCATTATTTACCTCCTTTTAACACCTCTTTTTATCCTCCCTATCCTGCAATACAACCTTGCTGCATTTCATCTTCCACAAGGCTTTCACTGCCTCTTCTCTCATCATGAAACCACTCTTCATGACACTCACTTTGCGTACCATCATGACCAAAACCTTTATCTCCCACTCTATCCTCTAACATATTTAACAGTCCTTCAAAATACTAACTCAAGCTCTCCCTCACCTCATCACTACCCATTTTGCCCCCTTCAACAATATTCCCCATTGTTCTCTTGTCTTTCGCTCATTATTTACCTCCTTCTAAAACCTCTTTTTATACTCTCTTACCCAAACTCTCATTTACCCTCTTTTTTAACCCCTGCATCTTCCTCTGACCTACTGCTTTCTCTTATGCATCTCTAAATCATTTGCACTCCTTTCCTGTAAGTAATGCCCATATGCCCCTCTTTTCTCTTTCACTAGTAACTTTACTTCTTCACCCCACCACTCATTACCTTTTCTAATCTGCTTATCTCCCACCTTTCACATGCTAAATGCATCTTTTGCACATACCATCACTGCTTTCCTAAGTAGCTGCCATTCTTCACCTCATTTCATTTGCTCTCACCATTTGCCATTCTACAGTCAATCTCTTGTGGTATTTCTTGACACAAGTCTCCTATCCAAGCTCACTTACTCTCACCACTCAACATTGTTTCCTCTTTTTTGAAACCTCTACAAATCTTCTCCTTCACATCAACAGGAAAGTGATCAAACATCCCACCACCTGCCCCCTCTTAGCACACTTACATTCAGAAGTCTCTCTTTTACATGCTTATCAATAAACATGTAATCTAACAATGCCCATTTGCCATCCCTCTTACTCACATACTCATTCAGTTATTCCTAATCACCAGACTTTTTTTCAGCACACACCACCACAAGCTCTTCACCATTTCCATTCACAACACTGAATAATCCATCCACACCAATTATACCCTCAACTGCCATATTACTTATCTTTGCATATAAATCACCCATTACTAATACACGGTCCTGTGCATCAAAACTGCTGGCACTAACTCAGCTGCTCCCAGGATGCTTGCCTCTTAATCTTTCTTCTCATGGCAAAGTTCATAAGCACCAATAATCACCAGTCTCATGCCATCCACTTTCAGTTTTACCCATAGCAATCTAGGATTTACTTCATCACACTCTTTCCCTTGCTCATGTCCTCTCACCAACCACTGACTTTACTCTAAGCCATTTCTAAACCACTCTTCCCCTTTACTATTGAGCTTTGATTCACTCAAAACCAGAACATCCAGGTTTCTTTCCTCAAACTTACTACCTTTCTCTCTTCTATTCTCATCTTGGTTACATCCACACACATTCAGACACCCAAATCAGAGCTTTTGAGGAGAATGGGAACTTCCTGCCTGGTTACTTCTGTTTCCTCTTTTAGGAGTTGAAAATACAAGAAGGGTAGTGTTTCTGCCCCCCCTCCTGCCCCTTTTAGTTGCCTTTGACAATATGTGGGGAATACAGAGGTAGAATTCTTTCTCCCCCTACCTCAGAGAAGAATGAGTTGTTTGAGTTAAATGTTGTTGAGAGTTATCAGTGACAAGGATAGATTGTTGTTTGCAGACAGAATGCCAGTAGTCCACGAGTGGGTGAGGCAAAAAGAAAACACAGCTACGTAGGTCAGAGGAATGTAGCTTGTCAACCACTGAAGTGCTGGCTTACTATGCAGCAATCACTGACCCTCCCACTACCTATGTAGGTAGTAATGGTAATGTACTTCCCTGATTGGTGGCTGCCCAACAACTACTACCTACATCTTGAACACTATTTCAAGAGGTTTATCTAGCATATCTGCACACATTTTCTGCACATGTGGTAAAATTTCCTTAAGACTATGAGTCTTACAAAGGTCAAGACATTCTAATATCATATTAATATCTTTTCTTGATATCTCAGTGTTTTCTAAAACTACCTCTCCATTCCATCTCGCTGGTGTTGGGGCTATTGTGTCTTCCCCTTTGGAAACACTTTTGAACTTACGGTTCAGTTCCACCCATATCCTTACATCATCCTCAACAATTCTTCTCTCTGAATTCCTTAGCTTGATAAGCTGCTATTTCACTGACTATTGACTCCTAATGAATTATGAAAATTTTTCAGATTTTCTCCTGTCTTTTCCCTGTTATTCTTCTGGGTTTTCTCTCATCTTGTCCATGTTATTCTTTCAAAGATTTTTTGTATTTCCGTTCTTATTCTTATTCCTTGTTTTCTTATACCATGTAAACACTGGCTGGCTGTAGTGCTGTCTATATCTTCACCACTGTATGTTTTGAAGCTCCTTTGTTTTTGACATCTCTCGTTAAAACATTCTTTCCTCGTTCTTACCAATACCTCTGTATTCAAAGCCAAAAGTACCCATGTTCTTACTCCTTCATTGAATATCTCACAGACCCTTTCCCTATAAAGCCCTGGTTTCTGCCTACTGAAGTCCATGTTCCAATCTGTATTGCTATAGATATTGTTGAGGCACGTGTAGTTTCTATAACTATATCCTGCTTAAATTTTTTTCCACCTCTGCTGATATAATGTCCTCATTTACTATACAGTCAAACTTGATAACTGCATAATCACGTTTTCCAACTAGTGTCATATTCAACAGTCTCAATATCCATGGTGGTAAGTGCATAAACAAGTTATGGTAGTGATAGTGTATCAGTCACTCTCATCCCAGTTTTCACTTAAATGTCTGTAATGGAAATTTTTCTGTAGACACTAAAAGCCTGTCTCCATGGCTACCTAGCTAAAACAACTGATTGCTTTAAGGTGCTCAATCTCCTAGTGGGGACCTAATAACATTCATGAGCAAATTAACACTGCCAAGGAAGAATGATGATGTGAATGACCTGCTCTATGTTCCAAATGTGCCCCAAGTTTGATTTCTGGTGCATTGCTTAGTCATGTAAAAGTACATGAGATACATCAATTCTTACAGGGAACAGAGTTACGAGATGCTAAAAATCAACATTTGAGCAATGATGTGGTTTAACATAAGTGCTTCAGTCAAG
>JAUUDZ010125534.1:6362-19160 GCA_032361705.1 Panulirus versicolor
TATGTATGGAGAGAGATTCTTAGAGGTAGGCAGCAGTTGGTAGGCAGCCAACGACCTGGGAGTTATATTGCCAGTACTACCCACCTGAATATCCGGAGAGTTAGTAACACCTGTGTAGTAAGCCAGCACTACAGCGGTTGTCAAATTGCACTCCTCTGTCCCAGGTAGCTGTCTACTGGCATTCCGTCTACAAAATACAATCTTTCCTTCTCATACACAATGTGACAACACTTAACTCATGCTGCTCATTCTTCAAAACTCTGCATTTTCCTGTGAAGAGTACTATGTGCTATCCTTGTCTATTGGCAAAATGGTAGGAGCAATAGATAGGACGAAAAGCTAGGAGCATTTAGGCAGGAGCATTAGGTAGAAACATGAGGCAGAAGTTGTAGGTAGAAACACTGGGAAGAGTATAAGGTAGAAGTAGTCAGAAGGAACATTAGGTAGGAGCCTCTGCAAACATTGCACTAGAGTTGCCCTCTGCCAGTTGCCTGTTAAGGGTAAGGCACTAAAGGCTAAGAAGCAGCAGTGGAGTTGACTAGTTATGGAGACTCTATTGCTGTGGCAACTTCCTTGAAGAAGTTCCAGATGGGAACAGGCATCAGACATACAGACTGATAGGTTAAAGATTCTTAGAGAGAAAGGGATGTACGCCTCTGTAACCGCAGCAAAGATAACCATTTACTTATTTGGCACATACACAGAAGAACCATAAAAAGAAGCAATAGTCATTCCAAAAAAGGTTATTACAAACAGTCCGCGAGCATTCCTAACTGCTGAAGTTGGTGTAAGGAGATGGAGAGGAGTATTGGGTTTTCAGAATGAAGACACTTACAAGAATGTGATCAAAACATCCCTACAAGGGTGAAACAATATGGGAATACTAAAGAGGGATTAAGTTAATGAGTGTCCAGATTCATTCATACCTCAAAAGAGTCGTTATGACAAACGCAATCAGTAATCCAGTTAGAAATCTATCAATTCTGAAGTTTATCACTGACATCAATTAATTTTTTCTATAAAACTGCATACCTGTTCTACACTTTTCTTAAACTTCCCTAACTTTTTCCATCTGACAGCTGAACATTCCTTTACCAAAGCACACATTCCCATTCCAGGTTAAACTTCATCATTTCAATTCTAAATTGTTCTGTACAAAACTGATGTCCCTATGTCTTGTCCTTCCATGCATACATCTATAACTGCTTATCAGATATTGACTTATTCTCTTCAATTTTTTTTTCACACTTGATCATCATTTCCTGCATTAGTGAGATAACACCATGAACAGACAAGGAAGGCCACATCTACTCACATCCATTCTCTACCTGTCAATTGTAATGCATCAAAACCATAGCTCCCTTTCCACAACCAGGCCCCACAGACCTTTCCATGATTTACCCAGGACACTTCATATGCCCTGGTGCAGTCCACTGACAGTGTGTCAACTCCAATGTACCCCATCATTCCAATGCGCTCTATCCCATGCATGCCTTTCACCCTTCAGCACATTCAGGCCCTGATTGCTCAAAATCTTTTCACTCCATCTTTCCACCTCCAATTTGGTTCCCTGTTCTTGTTCCCTCCACTTCTGATATGTATATCCTCTTTGTCAACCTTTCCTCACTCATTCTCTCCATTTGTACAAACTATTTCAGCACACCTTCTTCAGCCATCTCAACCACAGTCTTTTTATCACCTGACATTTCTCTTACCCTTTCATTACTTCCTTGATCAAACCACCCCACACCAATATAATACTTAAACATTTCATTTCCAAAACATCCATCTTCCTCCTAACAGCTTCACTATAGCCCATGCCTCATCCATACAATACTGTTGGGGCTGCTATTCCTGAAAGTATACCCATTCTTGCCATCCCAGATAAATTTCCTACACATTCATCAGTTACTCCCAGAGCCTTTGTCCCCTAACCCATCCTATGACTCACTTCCACATCTATAGTTCCATTTGCCACCATGTCCATTCCCTTGTATCTAAAACACTTAACTTCCTTAAAGTTTTCTTTATTCAAACTCACACTCCAGCTAAACTGCCCTTCAAAACTGCAAAACCTAATAACCTTGCATTTACTCACATTTACTCAACTTCCTCCTTTCATACCCACTGCCACTCTGTCATCAACTTCTGCAGTTTCTCACGCAAATCCACCACTAGTGCTGTATCATCAGCAAACAGCAACTGACTCATTTCCCATGCCCTCTCATCCCCCACAGTCTGCATGCTCACCTCTCTCTCCAAGACTCTCACATTTACCTCCCTCACCACCCCATCCATAAACAAAGTAAACTACCATGGTGACATTACAAACCCCTGCCATAGATCAACCTTATCAACCCTCAGTAGGAACCATTGGCTCTCCTCTTTTCCACTCATACACATGCTTTCAACCCTTGATAAAAACTCAATGCTTAGACCAAGTTTCCTCCCATAAATTATATTCTTAAGACCTTCCATAAGGTATCTCTATCAACCCTATCGTATACTTTCTCCAAATCCATAAATGCCACATACAAATCTGTCTGTTTCCATGAGTATTTCTCACATATATTCCTTAAAACAAAATCCTGATCCTTACATCCTCTACCATTTCTGACACCACACTAATCCTCCCCAATCTGATGCTCGGTGCATGCTTTCAACCTCTCAATCAATATCCTCCTATACAACTTACGAGGTATACTCAAACTTATGCCTCTGTAGTTTGAACACTCACCCTTATCCCCCTTGCCTTTATACAAGTGGCACTATACAAGCATTCTGCCAATCCTCAGGCACATCACCATGATCCATACAAATGAAAATCCCTACCAACCAATGAACAACACAGTCACCCCCTTTTTTTAATAAATTCAACTGCAATACTAGAGGCACTTTGCCACATTTCAGCTCATGTAAGGCTTTCACCACCTCTTCTTTCTCCAACAAATCACTCTCCATGACTCTCTATTTGCATACCATCCAACCCCAAACACCCTACCTCTGCCATTCTATCACAAAACACATTCAATACTCCTTCAGAATACCCCATCTCCTCCTCACATCATCATCACCCATTATCATTTCCCTTTTGCCCCTTCATCATTGTTTCTATCTGTTCTCTTGTTTTTTTGAAAATCTTATTCTCCCCAAAGTTTACTGACACATGTTTGCCCCAACTCTTATTTGCCCTGTTTTTCAACACCCACACCTTCCCCTTGACCTCCTGCCACTTTTACACTTATCCCAATCATTTGTACTCCTTCCCTATAAGTACGACCCAAACACCTCTTTTTTCTCTTTCACAAGCAACTTTTACTTCTTCATCCCACCACTCACTTCCCTTTCCAATCTGCCCGTCTTTCTCCTTTCACATGCTACATGCATCTCTTGCATATGCCAGCCTTGCTTCCCTAAATACCTCCCATTCCTCACTCACCTTTTGCCACTTACTCTCACCTTTTGCCACTGTACACCCAATCTCTCATGGTATTCTTTAACACAAGCTCTTTTCGGAGCTCACTAACTCTCACCACTGTCTTCTTACCAACACTGTTTCCTCTTTTCAGAAAATCTCTACAAATCTTCATGCTCACCTCAACAAGATGTGATCAGACACCCTAGCTACCTCTCTCAGCATAATTACATCCATACGTCTCTCTCTTATGACTATCAATTAATGTGTAAACCAATAATACTCGCTGACCATCTCTCCTGCTCACATCTGTATGTCTCCTACTCATATACAAATATTTGTATACATCCTTCTTTTTAAACAAGTCATTCCCAATTGCAATTCCTTTTTCAGCACATAATTCCATAAGCTCTTCACCATTTCTATTCGTACCAGTGAATACCACATGCCCCCCAATTGTACCCTAAACTGCCGTATTACCTTTGCATTTAAATCACCCATCACTAATATCCAGCCTCTTACATCAAAATTGTTGACACACTCAATCAGCTGCTCCAAGAACACTTGCCTCTCATGACCTTTCTTCTCATGGCCAGGTGCATAAGTAGCAATAATCACCCATCTCTCACTATCCACTTTCATTTTTACCCACATCAATCTATACTTTATTTCTTTACACTATCACACCCACAACTCCAACTTCTAAGAGTAGTAATACTCCTTCCTTAACTCTTGTGATCTCACCAAACCCTGACTTTACTTCTCAGACATTTCCAAACAACTCTTCCCCTTTACCCTTGAACTTTATTTCACCCAGTCAGAACATCCAGGTTTCTTTCCTCAAATGTACAACCTATTTTTCCACTCCTCTTGGTTACATCCAAACACATTTACACACCCTAGCCTGAGCCTTAAAGGAGGATGAGCACTCCCTGCTTGGCTCCTTCTGTTCCTTCTTTTAGAAAATGAAATACAATGAGGGTATTTTTTTCAAGTCCCCCCTTTTAGTCACCTTCTATGACACAGGGAATACAGAGGTAGAACTCTTTCTCCCCTTCTTACGGAATGAAAAGTTTTCCATGGACTATAAAACAATATGTAACAAGAAAATTCTGTTTTCCTCACCTGTTCCAACCACACATCTGCTTCATTCTTTTCTGAATTTCTTTAAGTTTTTGTTGCTGGGTTATTGGGCTTACTCCTGAAATACCCTCCATGAAGACAGGGTCTTTCTTGGTCCTTTCATGCTTTTTGCTACCTTTCACTGGATCACCATCATCATCTAAGGTGCTATCATCAAATTCTGTGGAAGAATTCATGTAATTACACAAAAGACAAAATAATGTAAAATATCTTCAAATCTTCTATTCAAAATCTTTCTTAAAAAACAAAGAATTTCTTAATTTCACTCAACACTAAAGTTACTGATATGTAGCAATAATGTTGGTCTAAATCTTTACATACTGCACTGATTTTACACAAGATTTGCCTAGAAATGAATAACTTCCCTGCACCTGTTAGAATGTGGGATGATTTTATACTTTCTTTGAATGCAGTTAAAGCTGGAGGGAGCCATTCAAGAAAAATGATAGAAATATAAAGACTTTTCATATTGCATGAGGTGTGATTAACCCTTACACTGTGATCAACAATGACTGATGGACTTCAAAGAATTGAAGCCAACAACAAATGATGTCCTAACTTTTCCGATCTCTATCTGAATATCCTAATGACTTATCATACAATTCACAGGCTTATAGAGGTCTATTCCATTGCTAGGAAGCTGTAGGAAAATATTCTGCTATCTTTAGCATCCTTAAAACCATCATTATAAGTGCAAAATCATCCACCTGAGGGTCCTGGATACAAAGTAACCCTGCAGAAAAAATGTAGATACATGAATTAGTTATTACGAGGAACACTTACAATGTGTATCAGTTGGTGAGGAAAGTTAAGAATAAAGGGAAACCCCACTATACTAGATACTGAATATACTGGAAATATGCTATATCAGACACCCAAAGCCAAATTGGACAATTAAAAGATTTTCTGGAATTAGTCTGATAAATCAGATAGTCCACAGCAATCCACACTTGCAGTCACCAAAAGAAATATATCTAAAGTTTTCAACTAGAAACATCCCTACTGCATAATGAATGAATGTCTGGAATACTGTGTTCTCAATTATATGGAATCAATGACATTATAGTCAACAAAAATAATAATCTATTACCATAAAGTAAATATTTCATTGCACTGTAATGAAATATCATGACTGTAAATGTTTACAGCTCAGTACAGTATTTCTACCTTATGGAGGTTCTTTCATTCTAGCTACTCTATCAATGTCTCTTTTACTTGTGCTGTGATATGTGGCACTTTTGTTCCAAAAAAAACAGTGCAATTTGTAAGCATTATCATAAAGGTTGTATTTATTACAAAGTGAAATTTGCAGGTACCTCCAAAATTGCCTCCACCCACAACACCACCACCATAGCCTGGTTCACCATTACTTCTAGCCCCACAATTGCTACAGGTACCAGTAAAACCATCTTCAACTGGTATGAGTATAGTACAATTCATGTACAAAAAATCACTGTACTACTCTACTTTGTTCTATTACTGTACAAACTCATTTACATCTAAAAGTACATACAGCACTCCATTGTGTGACCAACCCAAGATACCACTTCAGACTATCTTTAAATTTACTGGAATATAAGTTCAATACACCTGAAGAAGATCCAATAAAATCAAAATACTGGAAATACTGGAAAAACAAATTCATCAGACATTGCTTTCCTCTTTTCCTACTCAAAAACTCTAGATAAAAATTACTCGGTGCTTCTAGCAGCTTTCTTCCCACACTATATATTCTAAAGACCTACAAGGCATCCCTATCAACCCCATCAAAGGCTTTCTCCAGATCCATAAATGCCACATACAAATCCATCCATTTTTCTTTCTCCAGATCCATAAATGCCACATACAAATGTATCCATTCTACTAAGTATTTCTTACATAAATTCTTCAGGGCTAATATCTGATCAACACATCCTCTACCACTTCTGAAACCATACTGTTTCTCTCCAGTCCGATGCTCTGTACAGGCCTTCACTCTCTTAATCACTATCCTCATATACATCTTACCAGGTACACCCAACAACCTTATACCTCTGTAGTTTTGAAAACTCACCTTTATCCCATTGCTTTTATACAATGGCATTATACATGCATTTGGCCAATCCTCAGGCACTTCATCATGATCCATACAAGCAATGAAAATCCTAACTAACCAATCAACAACACAGGCATCCGCTTTCTTAATAAATCCAACTCCAATACCATCCACACCAGCTGCCTTGCCACATTTCATCCTATTTAAGGCTTTCACCATCTATTCTCTCTTCACCAAATCACACTTCATGACTCTCACTTCACATGCCATCCCAACCAAAAAAACTCTACATCTGCCACCCTATTATCAAACATATTAAAAATACTCACTCCATCTCCTCCTCACTTCATCAGTACCTGTTATCACTTCCCTTTTTGTCTCCTTCACTGACATTCCTCTCTGTTCTTGTCTTTCACACAAAAATCATTCCAAAACATCATCATATTCTCCCTAAAGGTAACTGATACTCACTCACCCAACTCTCATTTGCCCTCTTTTCTTTTTTCAACCCCAGCAACTTCCTGTCTTTTACACATTCCACAATCATTTGCACTCTTTAAGTCCTGCCCAAAGGCCTCTCTTTTCTCTTTTAACTAGCAACTTTACTTCTTCATCCCCCTACTCAATACCCTTTCTAATCTGCCCATCTCTTATCTTTCATATACCACAAGCATCTCTCAAGCACAATAGCACTGCTTCCCTAGATACCTACCATTCCTCACCCACTCCCTTGCTTCATTTAGTCTCACCTTGTGTCTTTCTACACTACAACTCTCCTAGTATTTCTTCTCACATCTTTCAAAGTTCACTTACTCTCACCAATATTGTTTCTTCTTTTCCTAAAACCTGAACAAATCTGCACCATTGCTTCCACAAGATAGTGATCAGACATCCTTCCAGTTGCCCCTCTCAGCACAATTACATTCAAAAGTCTATCTTTTAGACACCTATCAATAAATATTTCTTTATATCTATTATATATAATTGCTGTTTCCTGTGTTAGCAAGGTAGCGCCAGGAAACAGATGAAGAATGGCCCATCCACTCATATGCATGTATATATACATAAACGTCCATGTACATATCAACATATACATACACATACACAGACATATACATATATATACACAAGAACATATTCATACTTGCTTGCCTCCATGCATTCCCGTTGCTACCCCGCCCCACAGGAAACAGCATCGCCACCCCCTTCATCAGCAAGGTAGCACCAGAAAAACACACAAAAAAGGCCACATTCGAATATTCACACTCAGTTTCCAGCTGTCACGTGTAGTGCACCAAAACCACAACTCCCTATCAACATCCTGGCCCCAATGACCTTTCCATGGTTTACCCCAGACGCTTTGTATTCCCTGGTTCTGTCCAGTGACAGCACGGTGACCCTGGTATACAAACATTAGATAACAGCTAATAGTGGCACTGACTGCGGATGAGCAAGCAAGAGTAGCTGTCTACAGGTATGGGTAGAGATCATGATAGTAGATGACAAAGATGCCACATCGACAAAATTCAAAAAACAATTAGAACGCAAAATAACCCAACGTTACATAATGTTGCCTGGCTTCTACTGTATGAATGTTAGGTTATATGGCCTGCCTCTAATGAGTTAAGTAAAATCAGGCCTGAAAATAAAACAATTATCATACACAGGCCATAAGCCTGCCTCATCCCAATTAATGTAAAAACCTACCATATCAATAAAGGGGAAAGAAAACAACTTTTTTAGGACTTTTCTCTAGTTATTTTTCCGATTTTTTTTTTCAGACACAGGAAAGTCCATTACGATCATTAGGGGAGTTTAAGGGTTAAAGGAACACAGAAGAAAGGGATTACAAAACTCATCCTCCTAAGAATTCTCACAGATGAAAATCATAAGTTGTGTGTTTAACTATCTTTTAGTTAAAGCTAACATCACAGATATGCTATAAGTTTTACATATCACTCAATTACCTGAGAACAAATTTCTATTGCTCAAATAAATATGTGACAATAGAATTAATCAGCAACCACAATTTACAACCTGTCTTTGCTCATAAAAAAATAAAAACTGTCCAAAGGACTTTGTGAAAATGACAGAATGTCTACAACAGACATCTGTTGTAATGCATACTCCAATAAATACCCAGCTTGATTAGCAGACTCTTTGAATGAATGAATAAGGATACTACAAGGGTGATGATTCTACATTCAATGAATAAGGATACAACAAAGGTGATGGTTCTACATCATGTGAATCAAAACAAACTTTATCAGCTAAAACTTAATCCTAAACTGGATGATCTGTTGTTAAATAAATCACAAGCTCGGGTGGAGTCAGAAAACACGCACTTCTTGAAGCTGGCTTCAACTTACCATCAATAAGTTGCACGTAAACCCAAAAACTGAAGCTTCACTAATTTTCCTTTAAGGAATAAATAGTCCTTAAATATGAATTTATCTTCCTTCAACATATCTAACATATGAAATTTCAACAGACCCATCATAATTTCCCTTACACAGGAAGCCTGCACCATTCAACTATAGTGAGCCTATGAAGAGGACTTTTATGAGATGCCTCTATCATTCAACTTTGGTGAGTCTTAAGAACACAACTTTCCCATTATTAATGTTCACCAGGTGTTTCATGTATAAAGTATGCATAAAATCCTCTAAAAGGTTATCATTTGATATCCCATAATTGAGTGGGAAAGCATAGGTAACTAAGATTTCAACATCATTTTTATTTGCTCTGACTGGATTTGACTATCTAGCATATGACATCCAGTCACTGTAAATAGCAGAAAAAAAAAAATCATAGTTCTCATGTTTATGTGCAGTGAAAATTTTTTAAAAGTCATGAATGAATTAGTCTGCTCTGATGCTGAACAATATGTAGGCACACTACTGTAATCTTTTGTCTTTAATTAGTAAAAATGCCATAATTAGCTGTATGCTATCTGCAAAATCTATTTATATGAAAAGAGAATCTAGTCAACCGACAGGTTTCTTTTACTCCACATTCAAGCAGATGTACCATAAAAAGTAAATAAAAGCAACTTCAAAATATCATGTGGACTAAAATGTGAATCCAAAAAAAAATCAATCAAATTTACTAACCATTACACCAGTCAGGGAGTGGTGGTGGAGGAGGAGCTTCATTAGGATCATCCCCTGATCGCTCATAAAGTGCACGTATGTAATCGCCCTTGTAAATGCCAGGATGTCTGGAAAGTATCATAGTGAAATATAAATCCTGCATATCAGTTGCCAGTTGGAGGATGTGCTAAAAATGCAAAAGTTGAATAATGAAGAAGAGGAAATAAATTATGAAATTCCTCAGTAAGTGTATCAACAATCAACAAATCATAAAAGTTTTCTGCTTCTGGGGTATGACATAATGAATTCACTAGCCTTGGTATGAAAGTCCTAATCCCTGGTAGCCCTTGGTGCTGATATCATATAATCATAGACCTTGTTATGATAATGACCTACCTTGAACCTAGGAATAACACTTTTCTGCTCTGTCCAGCAGTTGGACTGAGTTCAGTACCTACAACTACAAAATCAGAATTGCAACTTCAATACCAAGGTGTTTATATATGAATAAATCTTATCCATCTACTTTTATTGTTGATGCTGTATCACACACAGAAAGTTTTTATGAACACGAGATATTCTAAACATAATCTGTAAGTTTGCCTTAAGAACAATTTACAAATATGAGAAATCCTGGGTCAAATTTGATGAAAATATATCCAATCCAGTCATAACATACTCAAAATATATAATGACACGCCAGACTGGAATCCAACTCATATCCTCCAGTTACAATAAATATACCATCTCACCCACTGAGAAAAACAAAAAATGACTCTAGGCATCATATACAATACACACGATATTCACTCACAACATCAACTATAAAGCAGACTAACTGCCCTCATAATATTAACTGGCACTAGATATCACACAAGAAAAAGAGCCCCTCAACAACCTCTACAAACTGATTATCTGCATGCTTTAAATTATGCCACACCTGCCTTATCTTCCATTCTCTCAAAAGTATATGTAACAAATCTGCAAAACAAACCAAATAGTGCACTAAGAACAACCACTGGCTGCCTAGCAACAACAAACACACAACACCATTCCAATGAAATGAAGATCTACCCAACATAATCTCATATCACTGTGCTTGGGACTTAGTTCCATGTTAAAGCACTAAAATCCTCACATCAAAAACATTCAATAATTAAGCACCAATCCCCAAGTAGAAATAAAAAACTTACCCCTGCCTCACACTTCAGTAACATCTACTCACAAATCCTACCACCCCAACAATATAACACTGACAAAACACATACACACCACACACCAAACTAACCCAACAAATTTAGTACTAAAACCAACCTCCCAGCTCAGTCTAAAAACTCCAACCCATCAGAGAACATACTCTCCAGACAAACATGTGTGACACTTTTCCATCTATGTTATGGACATCACCCATTGCTACAAAATTACAAACAGTTTCAACGTATCCCAAGACCCTTCATGGCCATGATGCAACTATAAAGAAGGCACAAAGCACTTACTACTCTCTTCACATAAATACATACAAAACATCATAACATTTTATAAACTATGGTCCCATCTGGAGTGTTGCAGGAGCCTAATAAAGATAGAGGGGAACCCCTGGGGCAGGGTGTGAATAGGTAGGTACAGTGTCATTGAAAAAAAAAATTTTGTCCCCAATGTGTTTTCAAAGGGTATACACGGCTAAGGTTTACTGGGGTACAAGCACAAGATGCTCTCCAGGTGAAATCATCACACATCTGAGTACTGAAACTAGTGTTTCAAAGTGTGAGAACCAGTAACCTGCCTCAGTATGTCTCAGGCTATCTTGAGGGAAGGATGTTCTTTCTTTACTCTTCCTGACTGGCACTTCATTTTGGGAAATTCTCTTCTGGGTGCTGTATTTCTTCCACCTGCACTTCAAGATGGTTGGCTCTTACCTTTCTAAGGAGGAAAAAGCCCATGTTCTTGACTGGAAGCAAGAAATTGTGGGTACATGTGAGATTTCTATGTGCACTGAGCACTCAGAATGATCAACTAGCTACTCCCTCAAACATCTCATCAGTGCCTTGCCTCATTCAGGAGATCAAGACCCTACTGGAACCAAAACATGGACATAGAATACTTCAGGAATTTTATCAATTCCATGCCCAGACATCTGCAGATGGTAATCAAGGTTAAAGGAGAGACAACTAAAGTACTAAAATGTATGTGTGACATCAACTTTGAAAATGTATGGGAAGAGGAAAAAGTTTCTTTTGTAGCCACTGTATGTATATTCATATTCTTTCGTATAGGTTCGCTATTTCCAGCATGAGTGAGGTAGCATCAAGAAAAGGTAAATGAGCCTTCAGGCAAAAAAACTATGCACAAATTCACCAGCAAGCAAAAGGGAGAATCTCCAATATGAATGTGTTGAGAGGGGTAACTGGTGGCATGTCTGATCATAACCTGATGAAGGAGAGGGTAAAGATGTTAAGTTTTTCAAAAAAGAGGAAATGATATGGATGGGCAAGAAAGTGGTGAAAGTAAGTGATCTTAGAAAAGAAACTTGTGTGAAGAAATACATGGAGAGATTGAATGTAAAATGGTAACACATGAGAGTAAACAAAATTAAGGGAGTGGGTTTGGAATGGAGGGTATTTAAGGAAGCAGTGCTGGCATGTGCGAAAGCAGTATATGGCACATTAGTGAACACACTAAGATGAAAGGGACTGATACATCATTACTATACCTTATCTTTTCACATATCAGTATGGATACTGAGAATATTATATATGATACAACATGTTTGTGAAAGAGAAGAGAGAGGCATTTGGGAGATTTTTGCAGGGAAGTACTGCAAATGACTGGGAGATGTATAAAAGAAAGCGGCAGGAGGTCAAGAGAAAGGTGCAAGGGGTGAAAAAGAGGGCAAATGAGAGTTGGGGTGAGAGAGTATTATCATTAGATTTTGGGGAGAATAAAAAGATGTTTTGGAAGGAGGTGAATAAAGTGCGTAAGAAAAGAAAACAAATGGGAACATCGGTGAAGGGGGATAATGGGGAGGCAATAACAAGAAGTGGTGAAGTGAGAAGATGGAGTGAGTATTTTGAAGGTTTGTTGAATGTGTTTGATGATAGAGTGGCAGATATAGG
>JAUUDZ010125645.1:0-19154 GCA_032361705.1 Panulirus versicolor
TCAAAGGTCGTACTGTCGTGCTTCAGGTTCGTACCGTCGTGTTCAAGGGGGTTAAGTTGAATGTCCAGAAAATAAAAAAGCGATTTAGAGAAGAGGTGTATTAAGTAAGTGGTCTGATGTTTTCTCTGAATGAATTAAAGACTGCAAGGAATGTCGGAGGTGGGGACCACCTGCCCCACATGTACAACCATCCAAGGTTCTGTTAAGTAAAGTGAAGGAAACAAGAGGAAATTGGATGCCACCTCGGAGGTTCTACAGGACTGCGTGTCACAGATAGGTGTGCATATGCTCAAAGAGAACCACACACACACACACACACACACACACACACACACACACACACACACACCAGTAGATAAAGTGCAGAAACGAGCATACAAGATCATCGTCGTCTCTCTCACACCATATACAAGAAGGTAATCTCCATCATAACCCTCTCGACTCTCAGCAACAATCATCTGGGTCCCGCACGACAGTTCGAGAGCTAGACGCTGCAACACTCTCGCCAACGTCACCTCTTGCAACTTGAGGTCCCTGTATACCCACAATAGCCAGGTAATGCAACAATCTGTTAAGTACTGTCGTATGAAAACCACCACCTCGGCAAATCGGGATTTTAAGAGCCTTGGATGACTAGCAGGTTCCTCCTGGGTCTTAAAGAATCGACTACAGTGACGGTCAGACACCCTCACCCGGGACGATGGGTTTTTTATTGGTATATCGATTTGTAGCAGATTATCCATCACCTCAACCATACCCCGAACCATCAAGGTTACCCTCCCAACACTCTGGACTGCTTTTTCGCCCCCAGTCCTCCACACTACCGCCACAAAGTCTCGCCTCTGTATGGTTCATCTGACCACACTCTCGTAAACGTTTCCTTATTCACTGCGCCTCCTCTTTCGGCCTCCCCCTTCGAAACGTCAATATTGGCACTTGAGTGGCGCTCACCGGACTAACTTTAGAAAATAATTTTTTGATTTTCCACGGCAAGGCTGCTTGCTGTCTCTGCAAAAGTCATGACCTCCTAGATCTTCTATATATACAGCAAAGGTTATCATTACAGGGATGGAGGCATATGTCCTCCTTTTTTCCTTCCAATCGTTGGCTCAACCACATCTGGTCACCATACAAGCAGGGGACCTGGCATACTGGACTCATAATCAACCTTCATCTCCACCTGAAATCTTTGCATATATGTTATTCGTGAGGCAAAGGGCTCCTTTGTTCAAAAGATTTTTGTTACAATATTCCCTTTTTTCTACTAATAAGTCTTTCGTGGTCTTTAGCAAAAAGTACCTCGAATATCTTTTGTCGTACTACATTTCCTTTGCATTCACTTATCGAAGACAATATATACCCGCGTCTCCTGAGGACGAAACAAACAACTCTGGTTCTCTTTTCTCCACTAACTCTCGCTCTGGATCACGCTTACATACCAGCACCCCTCTGCTGCACCTTTTATTAGTACTATGGGCCCTCCTATAATCTCTTTCCGTGCTGTCGAAAAGCCCTCTCCACTTTAGACATAAGTGCAGTGGATGTACCAAATGTCATCCTTCCTTCTGAACGTAAGCTCGGGCTTGCTCATCTTTTCTCCTGTTTAAGAATGAAGAATCATTTCCTTCACTTTAGGTGTACTGTTACCGGTTATCCTAGAGGAGAGTGATCGGTCTCAGTAATTCCGTTATCGTCCTGTCGTCCTGATTCCAAATATTTCCAGATTCTTCACATCTTTTCTCATCTCCCATCCCCCTCAACATGTTGATTCTCATAGTCATCTCTGAGATCATCAGTATGGCTTTCGCCATAGTTTAGATCGACCAATGACATTCTTTTCTATCTTACGAATGTCTGGTCATCCTCTCTAAGAGAGCCTAGGAAGCCCTTGATGTATCGAAAGCTTTTGACAGGGTATGGCATCGAAATCCAGTCTGTAAGCTCCCTCTCTTGGCTCTCCTAGGATCCTTACTCTTTTCTATCAAATCTAGTTCCATATCCAGTCAATCTGTCTACGCAACTGTTGATGGGTCAATCTTTCCTTTTTTTCAAAAATAAAGGCACTGTCCCTTAGGGTTCTGTCCTATCTTTTGAGATCTTCCTCCTTTTTATCAAACGATTTTCCTTCTTCAACACAGCCGAAAAGCTCTCTATATTGACTGCTCAACACTGCATTGCTTCACTTTTTTTCAAATTTACTTATTCCTTCTCTTACTCGATCTACGTTTTGCTCCTTCAAGATTTTCTTTATAAACTCGGATTTGGACAATCGCAACCTCGCTATATCTACCCTCAAAACTATCACATTTCATTATTGGTATTACCGGAACATCTAATCTACCTTCGAAGTCCCATATCACTCAAGAACAAGGCTGCCTCATCAGAAACCAAGAGCCCTGTTCAGAGTAATGCCGCACGGTGTAGACTTTAACACTACATACTTGTCTGAGAGAGTTGAGCCCAAAGTAAGTGGACTTAACAACTCTGTTTTTGACTTTAGCCCTTGAGCCACTTTCTGTAAGTCACAGTGTCACAGAGTCTATAGATTTTACTTTGATTTCTGCACTCAATGCTGAGCAGCTTTTGTTGCCTCTGCTATTAGTTGCATGCGTATTTCTCTGCGAGCCACTTTTACTCTTGACTGCCGTGTGGTCTTTGGTAACTCAGGAGTGAACTGTTGCGATGTCTGTCTCTTTCCCTTGGTCTTCGGTAACTCAGGAGTGAGCTGTTGTGATGTCTGTCTCTTTCTCTTGGTCTTTGGTAACTCAGGAGTGAGCTGTTGTGATCTCTGTCTCTTTCCCTTGGTCTTCGATAACTCAGGAGTGAGCTGTTGTGATGTCTGTCTCTTTCCCTACACCGCTAAGTTGTGGAACTCTTTATTTCTCAAATTTTTGCAAAAGTTACAACATCCTTATTTCATTTATTAGCCTTGTTTTCCTCCTCCTCAAAAAGTTTTTAGATTATCCTTTTCTTCTTTTCTTTTTATTCTTTTGATATTTTGTCAGCTCATCTTTATTTCTTATCTGAACTCTGGTCTAGACGATGACATTTGTAACCGGAGCCAACAGCCAAAATCAGTAAGCCAATCATTAGCATCACCTTTATACATAAACTGTCAGGATCACTCTAGTCCTAACTGCCATCACCACCTCCTCAATGATTACATCTCTCACTCATTATTACCATCACTTCCTACCCCCATTACCACGTGCTATCACCATCTGCTTGTACTACCATCACCTGCTATTACCACAACGATCTGCTATTACCACGGCCATCTTCTATTACCACAACCACCTGTTATTACCACAGCCATCTGCTATTATCACAGTAACCTGCTATTACCATAACCATATGCTATTACCACAGCCGCCTGCTATCACCACAGCCATATGCTCTTATGACAGCCACCTGCAATTACCATAACCATGTACTATTACCAATGCCACCTGCTATTACCATAACCATGGGCTATTACCACAGCCACCTGCAGTTACCATAACCATGTGCTTATTACCACAGCCATCTGCTATTACCACCACGTGCTATTACCGCTGTCACCTTCTGTGGCAAATACCATCTGCTTTTACCAATACCACTCACTTTTACCACTACCACTTGCTATAAGACAACCTTCTGCTATTACCACAAGCACCTACTATTACTATCACCAACTTGCTATTACCTCTACCACCTGCTATTATCTGCTGTTGCCACAACTTACCGCTGTTACTACAACCACATGCTATTACTACAACGGCCTGCTATTACCACAGCCATCTTCTATTGCCACAACCGCCTGTTAATACGACAATCATTTGCTATTACCACACCTGCCCTCCAACACCACAACCAATTGCTAATACCACAATCAGCTACTATTACCTCTCTCACTTTTCGTTACCACTACCACTTGCTATTGCCGGGATAACCTGCTGTTGTTACTGCCACCCGCTCTCACTACAATTATATCCCATTACCACAACCACTTATTATTACCCCAACCACCTGTTGATGCCACAACCACCTGCTATCACCACATCCACCAATATCATCTCAACCAGCAATAAAAAAAAAAACTACTACCTGCTATTGCTATAACCACTCACTGCTACCACAACCACCTGCTATTTCCATAACCACCTTCTGTTACCACTACCACCTACTAATACCCCAACGAACTGCTATTACCACAACCACTTGCTATTACCACGACCACCTCCTAATACCACAACCACCTGCCAATTCCCACAACCACCTGTCAATTACCACAACCACCTGCCAATGACCACAACCACCTGTCAATTACCACAACCACCTACCAATGACCACAACCACCTGCCAATTACCACAACCACCGGCCAATGACCATAACCACCTACTAATACCACAACCACCTGCCGCTAAAACACCTACCATTACCACAACCACCGGCTCCTACCTTCCCCATCTCTGGGAGGAGAGAGAGGAAGGGGGTTGAGGGCGAGCCGTGAGTCAGGCAGCTCCGGGCCCACATCATCGGCTCGACACATTATATTTCACAATGTCTCATTACTCTCATTATTCGTGACAGCCGCGATCAATGGCAGTCACGCTAATGAAGTGTCATTTTAAAATCTATGCCTTGCTGAGCACATTTTAACACGGCGATCGAGGATGACACACTTAATTTATATATCTATAGAGCCATCAGTATCATGGAGCGCTCCCACGGGGATGGGGGCAAGGTGAGAGGGAGGAGTGTGGGCCAGCTTGGTGGTGTCTTCATGGTGAAGGGTGTGGGAATAACGGAGGTGTGGTTACGCTGTTGGCGTGGTTATGTGGTTGGTGTGGGCATGTGGTTGGTTTGGGATAGTGGGTGGTGTGCGCCTGTGTGTTTAGTGGGTTTGTATGTAGGTGTGAGGTTGGTGTGGGTATGTAGGCGTATGGGTAGTGGAGCTATGTGTGCATATGGATGGTGTATGTGAGTGTGTGTATGGGTGGGTGGGTGGGTGGGTGGGTGGTGTGTGTGTGTGTTTGTGTGTGTGTGTGGGTGGGTGGGTGTGCGTGTGTGTGTGTGTGTGTGTGTGTGTGTGTGTGTGTGTGTGATAGATTACCTTCAGTATATATTTGTCAATTGTCCCGCCAGTTACCATACTTTCCTTATCCATTTAACTTCAACCATATCAAGGATACTGATCATCGTATGTTTATTGATTTATGGACAGAAATGTAATATTCTCCAGTCTTCCAAGAGACGTTTAGAGACTTTGTGAATATTCACAATCTTCCATGAAATATCAAGATCTTCCACGGAATATCTCAGTCCTTCTGTGAAATCTCCTCAATTTTCCCGAAACCTCCAGCCTCTCCCGTGGAAAACGCAAGATCTTCCGTAAAACATCTTACAGTTTTCCAAGGAAGGGTTCAAGATCTCTCTGGCGACATATCCAAGCTCTTCATCTCAACCCCATCCTCTCCTCCTCCTCCTCCTCCTCCTCCTCCTCCTCCACCTCCTACCTCCCACACACACACACACACACACCCTGGTCCTTTCCACAGAACCAGGACCCTCCACCTCCCGCCAGGTCAGTCCCAGCACCCACCACTCACCCATGAGCCTTGGGACCCACCACTCATCCATGTGTCCTATGACCTACCACTCACCCACGTATCCTGGGACCCACCACTCACCCTTATGTCCTGAGACCCACCGCTCACCCACGTGTCCCGGGTACCCACTATCCACCCACATGTCCCAGGACCCACTACCTGCCCAAATGTCCTGAGACTCAGCACCCACCTGGGTATCTTGGAATCCACCAACCACCCAAGAGTACCGGGACTAACCACTCAGACGTCCCGGGACGCACTACCCACACAGGTGTACCTGGACCAATAAGCCACCCACAACCCAGGTGTGACGAGCTGGGAATGCCACGCACCTCTCACGACATTTGCTGTTTGATACGTCCTTACTCACTGTGTTTTATTCATCAGGACTGACACTTTCGTGGTCCTTCCTACCCAGACTTATCCAACCATCGTCAGTTTCTCGCCAGAGGCCTGACGCCTCTCATTCCTCATCCTTCTTCATTCCTCTCACTGTCTCTTTCAACCTCATCTATGGTCCATTATTCATACCACTTTGTGGCCATTTGTTTACATTTCTACGTTTCTTTATCTGTTGTTGACCATAAACTTTTATCTAACTTCTTTACTGTCTTATGTTTACTCTATAGATTTCATTTAGTGTTTTTGTTCATATTAATCCTGGTCTTTTCTTTACTTTTCCTCTGTCTATCTTTTCCCTTCCCCGTTGGATTTTCCACCCTATCCTTCCTTCTGATCTTTCCTTAGCCCCCGGGGGATCTTATAACCCTCCACCCCCCCCCCCAGCACACAACACTACGAAAGAAAAACTACTATTATAAGTGCGATCTTTTCCATGCCATTAATTTTCTCCGAATGAACAGAAATAAAAGACGGGAACATACCGTCGGCCCTGACAGCTGTAATTTTAAAAAAATCGTCTATCTTACTATCTACTATTAGTGCTAAACCGCCTCTGCAGTGCTATTCGTCACGACATTCGTTATGAGGCATGATAACATTTCACGTGAGAATGTGGTCATCTTCCCCCGGTGAAATGTACAATGATTTTACAAGGAAATTACTTTGGCGTCGCCACTCACGTAACACACAGCCACCTAAATAATACATGACGAAAATATGTATAAAGAACCTGTTCACCACACGAAAGGGGAGTTCGCATTGAGACTGGCTGGGCCTCGACCAATCACAGCTCAGGAAGCTAACTGCTATGGTTACCGCCCCTCAGATTGGTCTGATTTCAGCTAGTGCCGCTCTGCACACTAGAAATGCATGTGGGTTTCTCGTCTAAACCTTCATAAAGGTGTTATCATCAGCAATCAACACGGGGAATACCTGTGTACCACATGGTGGCTTATATCAAGTATTTACAGCGTGACAAACAAGACTGTATTCAGACGAAGCTATCATACGATCATTAGATTAAACTGCCTTGTTAAACGGCATTCGCTAAAACCTCTGCCTTACAGAACCGTCTGTTACTTTGTGTTTAACGCCAGGGCGGAACCTGGTCGACCAGGTGAACGAGACAAGCCTAGCCTCGGTGTAAATCAGTCACTCCACTCTGTAAAGTTACACTGTCCCTCCAAAGAACACACTGTCCTATGTATCTCCCCGAGGTTCATAACATCGCTGAAATAGGATAGATTAAACCAGTACTCTCCTTCCAAGACACAGGACAGGCACGGAAAATTCCTGAAACTGGTGCTGTACGGATCCCAGGTAGAGGAAAGGAGACGCTAGCATTAAGAAGTAATCTTGTGCAGCCTAACCAACACATATTACTGAGTCCCTTCCCTTAGGTATCCACTCAAGCACCTGTTTACCCATACACCACTTAAAATTGTACCTATTTACGCAGTACCTGAGAACACAAACTTAATAATTCACATCGACGACTCTCCTCCATATCTCCACGTCGCCAGGCGCATAACTTGTCATCAAAAATAATATAACTGGGCGCCACCTGCTTCTCCTGGTAGAGTCGACGTCAATGAGAGAGGCAGGCTCCTGTTGGCACATCGTTAGGACGAGCCTCCACAACGTGGCCCACAACATGAATTCTTTATAGGTATAACTCCCGTACGGCAAGCAGGTGGTGTCGTCTTGCTGGGTGGAACAGTCTGTGATACCACACTGCCTGCAGGAGGGATAGAGGGAAGGTGTGTTGATAGGGGAGGGAGCGGTAAGGAAGGTAGGTGAATGAGGAAGGGTAGGAAGGGAGGGAAGATGTCTATGAAGGTGAGGGTGAATGGGAAGGGAGGATGAACAGGTTGGGAGAAAGGAAATGAAAGAAGGTGCGTGGGGAGGGAGGGAACATGTATAGAGAAGGAAGTACGAAAGATGTATTGGGATAGAGGGAAGACTTAAGTTGGAAGTGGGGGAGAGGAGTCGAATGGGGAGAATTAAGTAGGAAGGGGGGGAGAGGAGTCGAAGGGGGAGAAACGTTTGAGGGGAAGAATGAGAGGGAAGAAAGAGGGAAAAAAGTCGTATGGGGAGGAAAGGTGGAAGGTCAGAAATATGGGGAAGGAGGGAAGGAGGTCGTACGGGGAGAGAGAAAAAACTATCATAAAGAATTGTCGTACAGCCGCAGCTTAAGATGATTCTGGCTCGCTAAGAACTGGCCATGAACTGGAATTATCCGTACCCGCTTCTCTGTCACAACAGATGTGAAAAACTTTCTGTAATTATTGAAGAATTTGTTTATTATGAACCACTCAGATTTCTTTGCAAAACCAGTCTCCTCCTGGTCATTAGACCCGAACCTACAGCACACAGATCAGTTGACGGTGGTCTATGAGGTCTTAAATCCCATTGCTGAAGACCATACCATATGCAAACAACACGAAGAGCATCATTAAACTTAACGTATACACACCATCACGGAGGCTTCACTTCACTTGAAGTGGAAGCTGAGGCACCACGTTAAGCAGCCACATCTAAACTGAGATGGACCAGTCTGTGGTGTGTGTAGCATCAGTATTCAACATCTGATTGTTTGTTCATGCTACACACCGCTTACCAAAGCAGGGCAGGCCGCTGGGCGTAAATGCAAACTACCTGAAGATATGTAGATTCTTCTGCAGGTGTTAATCTGTTCTGGGAAATCTAGTTAAATGTTGGATAAGAGCTTTTGTTCGTCCACCAACCCATGGCTGCTACAGACAAGGCCGCCACGAGGCCAGCCGATAGAGGCCGGAGTATAGCACGCAAGTGACATGTCACTATGCCACTAACCCCCATAAACTGGTTGTTTTTCTTACCTCCCGAGTAGTGCTGGATTTCTAAGGACCTGCCCTTTCCAATCTGGCCTTGTCTTTTCTGGATATCCCAATTATCTTTTCTTCTTTTTCTTTTCGTGTGAGTGTGTATGTAATTACCTATTTGTAATTGCCTGTTTTTTACTGTACTGGGAGTGTTAAGCTCGTGTGACCTAATTTCTTGAACATTTTCTATCATCATGCAACATTTTTAAGCCTCTGTTTACTGCCAGCAGTCATTGATTCCTCATAAAGTTTACTCCCTTCATCTACCACTCTTATACTAAGAGAGTATTTCTTCACATCATTTCTAAGAAGTCTCTTGCTTACTTTCATGTCATCTACGTTTTTTTTTTCTTGTTGTATCTCTTCATCTTTCGGGGAACTGTTCACTACTTGCGTCATCAATATTGTATAAAACTGGTTTTTTTTTTTATTTCATGGGATTTTTAATGCCTCTTACCTTCACCCGTAACTCCTCCCTCTTAACTCTAGTGCCATCTTTGCTGCCCGCTTCTGACTCTTTTCTATTAGTTCTTTGTCCTTTTTCAAAATGCAGTGCTGAATATTTCTCCATCTATATCCATGAATGTTTGACTAATGTCCGCTTGGAGACAATTTGTCTCCTTTTCTATTCTCTTAATCTTCAACTCTAGCGACAGGTGAAGTAAAATGTCAACTCCCAAGTCTCTCTCAGACACAGATTCCTACAGCTAGTTTCCGATCAGATAATACTCATATCAAAAACTTCTTTCATGTTCTATCCTCATTACTGTACATTAGCTAGGGTTGAATTTTAACAACCAAATATCCTACCAACTTTGGAGTTTGTTTAGGATTCTTTAATCGATGAAGCAATACTTCTTGATTTCCATTTCTCTTTTTACCCTGGCATTATCAGGAAACATGTTCAGGTAGAAGTCCATGTCTTTTGGTGAGTGATTCACGGAGATGAATATCAGTGACACACCAATGACGCCTTCAACCCATTTCGAAAAGGCTCCACGGACATTCATCCTTTGTTTCCTTCTACGAGGTTGATCTTCTGTCTATCGAAATAGCCTTTCCTATTCTTCATTCCCTGGATATCCAGTTATTGACCAGGTTTGGATGCGGTATAGCGTCAAATGCTTTCTGGTAATCCAAATCCAGACTTTCCACTTGATTTTCCCTTTTGTCTAAAGCAGAGCTCACTCTCTTGTAGAAATATAAGAGGTTCATGACACATGACCTTTCTATTGACCGTAGTGTCTCTCACTCAGATAATTTCTCCGACACAAGAGGTCATCTCTTTGTTTTCTGCTTATCTTTTCTAGCGCTTTGCAGACCGCACTGCAGTTTCTCACTTGAATCAGCCACCGTTGCTGTATCATCAGCCCTCTCATCCCCAACAGACTGCATACTCATCCCTCTCTGTAAAACTCTTGCATCTACCGTGTGTGTGTGTTAGTGTGTTTGTGTGTACGTCTGTAAGTATCTAATTTTGATTACCTATTTGTAATGCAAGGGGAGAGAGTCTTACAATTTTAGGTTCTATATCTTGAACCAGCAGTACTATCACACACCTTTTTATGCCTGTGTACGCTGTCCACACTTGCGTCTCTATATGTGTGATTGGCAATTGTGTGTTACGGGGAGAGAGCTTTACACTTGTGTTGCCCCGTCTGCTAACCTTGTATGTGTGTACCATGTCTTAACTCTTATGTTTGGTCACACACACACACACATATCAGCCTAAACCAGGTACCCATTTATCGACTACCTCTGAGAAAAGGGGTGAACTCTTGGGTTGGGTGTGGGCCAACCGCCGCCTCCCAGGACTTGAAGCCATGCGGGCCCAACCTTTCGCGAACATGTGTTGACTCATGGTCGGTAACGCTAACCACTGCACTACGAAGGCCCGTGTGTGTGTGTGTGTGTGTGTGTGTGTGTGTGTGAGCGCGTGCGGCACACAGGCAATACTGGCCTGGCATGGCGTGACATGCAACACAAACGAACAATTCCCAGGTCAAACATTCATTCAGGTTCGTCTCGCGTCCGGTCGTCGTGACCTGTTGGCCCTGCCGTGCGCTCACACAGCTCAACGATTCGACGCGAATCAGAGCATTTTCCGGATGACTAATGCCTGCCTCCTCTACCTGTGGCTTGATGTAGCGTTAAACTCATCTCGTCGAGCAAGCGAAAGACAAAATGAAAATCAATACGTCCTCTGTCAAACAATGGCCGGTGGACAACGGGCATACAATACATACCATATATTATCTGAATATAGTTCAGTAGATTGAAAGTCAAACTATGCTAAAGAAAAATGTTTAGTTTATAGGTAAGAATAGACGGCATAAAATTTGTAGATAATGAACGGTTACTGCGGTAAGAGATATATTAGATATCTGTGTGGTGGACATACGTCAACAACATGATATAAACAAAGTCTCTTAGATATCTTCATACGTCAACAACATGATATAAACAAAGTCTCTTAGATATCTTAATGATGATAATCAATGATCCTATCTGTGTGTGAAGCGTCATGCAATAACTTGTGCACAGGGGAAAGCGGTAATCAAAATAGAGTTCCCAGATTCGGAAGCGCAATGGTTTCAGTGTCACACCCCTTGGGAAACGAACGTTGTAAGGAGCATCCACGAGCGTTTGTGACTCTCGCTCTAGTACTGAGAAGAGAGACGTCTGTTGTTGCACCAGAATAGGCTGACACAGGGATCGTGAGGCAGTATCGTGGCTAAAACATTAAGCATGAGTAAGACCCTTGAAAGTAATGTTACGACCCTTGAGTAAGACGGTACGACCCTTGAGTGCAACGGTACGATCCCTTGAGTACAACGGTAAGGCCCTTAAGCAAGACGGTATGACAGCCTGAACTTTAAGGGATGGGTCAAAAGCCAGTGGAGGAAATCAAACTGGATAAAGGATCTGGTTTACAACAATTACAAGAGACTGGGAGTGCCCAGTTTAACCTTCAAACATTATTTGCAATTAAGAAGCAAGTAACTAAGACATCAACCAATTGACTGGCCTTTGGAGGTAAGTTACCAAACCACTCCGCCTTAACAAACATGTAATATGATGCCAAGCGAAAAGTTAAACAAAGGCTTCTAGAAGTCAGCTGCTGATTCACAAAAGCTGAAAACGAAGTGGGGGAAAAAAAAAATTGAAGATGAAAGTATCACCTAAACAGATCGAATCCAGGATAGAAAAAATCTTTGGCTTCGTTGGCAAGATGTACAAAACATCAAAGCTTATGATGACTCGCTTTATCAAAAGGATCTTTACAGTTCCAGGTATAAAAAAAAAAAGAAATTACGAAGTGGCTTTCCCTTTAAATGTATGCAAGGAACTCGTAAAGCCTTCAGCAGGCTGGTGATGCCGAGTGGTCGGTCATTCGATAAACCAACCATGTACAAAAATAACGATAAATATCCATCCTTAGCATTTCAGAAGAAACATGACGACCAGAGACTTGGGAAATCTTCTCTTGCAACACGTCTCACATGGCAGCTCACGCAGACCTGAATAAACCATGTGGTATTGGCTGCATATGTCAGACATTCATGAAAGCATTCACAGGTAATAACAGGCACAGATATCATTCATGTGCCATACACACGCCACACTGCAACATGAAAACATTGCACGATATTGTACAATATTTGTTTCCATACTGCTACCCAGAGAGTGGTGCGCCTACCCTCTTGTGTCTTCATCATATCTAACACAACCCAAGGTAGATGTAAAACTGAAATTGTTTTGAGGTTGTGGACATACAACTTGATGAAAGGTAGAGCAAAGGAAGATAATCCTTTGAACAGATTGAACAGAGACGAGGAATGTGGGGGAGGGCTTACGGATTGATCGGATCCCCCTGCTTTGGGAAGAATGAAACTCTGATTAAATAAAATATGGTGTGTGGTGAAAGATGTATCAATAAATGATGTGGAAGAAGAGCTGCACAGAATATTTATGGAATATCTTAGAGCAGACGCCAATCGGTGAGGAGAGGTTCTGTGGGGTCGGGCTGAGTGTTGAAGTTGTTGTGATTTCGAAGTGGAGCTTTTGTGTGTGTGTGTGTGTGTGTGTGTGTGTGTGTAAGCAAGGCGAACGTTCATCTGTGTAACAAAATAAGATTTAAAGCCCACAGGTATGAGGTGTGGGCAGGTTAGGAGGATGGGATGTCTCATAAGTACTTTCATAATGATCATCATAACGTGGGATTCAACCGACGTAAATCTACATGACTATAAAAGACTTTAGACAAAGAATGAGAACTTAAGTCTTGATTATTTAGCACTGCCTGGGAGCATGTAGGGATATGTAGACACGGGTAATCACGATCTGTGATTTACAGCAGACACGGAACATTAACAGGGAAGAGATGAAGCAGCGCACAGTGCAGTTGTAACTTTAGAATGGTTGCCGATAAAATGCTGGGGTTTATGAGAGGACCTCGACTTGTTAGAAAAATCCTTCAGGTATGAGCATAGATGATACTTTACGTATGTGAAAAGTACGTTATACGGGAATGGGAGGAAACAAGATGATAAAGACGACAGATGGACTCCAGTTGGAGTTATACAGGAAAGAATTTGATGCATTTAATCACTCCTAATCTTATCTGATCAACGCTGTTCTCATCAGGGGTGTGGGGAGACCAATATAAAGTGTATGTCAAGTGAGTGGAAGATCTGAATAGTGGACCAGGATGACACCATTATAATGTAACAACATACACAACAGTTAGAAGCATTTTTGCAACGATGGTAACCATTACGAAAAGAAAATATTGTTAACTGAGTGACAAGGATATTCTCATTGATAGAATAACATGAAATATGCCTCAGGGAAAGTAGATATGTTCAACAATATGGACTAGTAAAGATGATTCAAGAATGACGCAAGGTAATGGGTCACCGGGGTAAAGACAGAAGTAACGGTTGGAAGAGGAAAGTCTTCGGCGGTGAGGTAGGATTAAAGAGGTGATGTAGCCAGCCGAAGGGAACCAGGTGTGGAGAACAAGGGTATTGGCGGATCACAAGCAGTTCCTACTGCACGTGTTGAGGATGGGTAGGGCGGGTGGAGTGTGTTGTGAATGAAGGAACAAGGGATTCAAAAAGGGAATGGATGAACAAGAGAATGACAACAGTGTGGAAGTGGGAGGAATATAACGAAGGAATAATGAGGATATGAGTAAAGAAGACTAGACATCTGAGATTATCGTTTTGGGAAGAACATGAAGCAATGCAAGACGAAGACGAAACGGGATCATTTTGCTTGAGCTACCCCAGCACTACAAAAATTCAACAAACAAACTAGTGATGCGGTTACGATGACATTAAGATGATGCAGTTGATTAAATATACCCATACATTGGCTGCAGCCACCGACCCTGGCTGGACAAGGATGTTCAGCAGTGTTGAGGACTAGCACCGCTATCTTGAAGTACACCAAGGAAACTAAAAAAAAAAAGGTCAAAGAAAACGACACGTTTCATCAAAGACCCAGGAGTGTGGAAGCTCTTGGATACATCTCTACCGACTTTCCAACGGCATACGCACCCATTCCAAAAACCAAGTGTCTCTTTCTAAAAAGGAGTCTGGTGTCTTTTTAATAAGGTTCTTGTGTCATCTACGCTCTCGTGTTGACTCACACACACCCACGTGCTGCCTCCACACACAAGCCAGTGCCTTTAGACAATCTCCGTGTAAACACAGCCTCCAGGGGATATCTTTTTATTTGCATTCCCGTTTTCAGATATGTAAACTACCTACTGACACTTTTGATGAATAACTCTCAGTAAAGAAACGAATAATGATATTGGTAATAATAATAGTAATAATGATATTAATAACAATAATAATAACAATAATTATGATTATAATCGGAGTTTCCTGCAAGCTGACCAGAGTATGAGTCATCTATATTTTGATAACAAGACCACGAAACCACACGTAAAGATATCGAAAGTGGGGCTTTAACAGAAACCCTTTTGGAAATCGTTATGAGGGACGTCAGACGCCTGTGTTGCATTCCAATAATTGTATATTCCAGCATGAAAATACAGGAAACTGGAAATAAAAAGGTCTTGCTGTGAAAGCCATATACTATCTTCCTTGCTCTTACGAAATTAATAACACTCGCCCTTCATTTTCTCTCTTAACTGAAATATAGAGAGGATTATGAAAGGGTAAAAAAGAAGAGACTAGGAAAAGTGTTTACGAATTTTGGAGGAAAAGTAAAACATAGTCTTTCAAAATGTGCCAGATCATAGTAATTGGGAAAGACATGAGAAGGTAGAGAGTTCCAGATTTGAAATGTCCTCTACTGTATACATCGAACTGAAAGCTTTTGTTTTAATAGGGAACCTATCTACTTAATGGAAAATAAGGGGCTTAAGCTTCACCCATTACTAATTCAATATTTCCTCTGTGCATGTATAATAATAAATTTGAACTATTTTATCTTTCATTCTATGACTTTCTATAAAATTTCCTTATGATTCGACATGCCAATTTCTATTTCATTCCTAAGCTCACCCTGACGATTACGACAGACGTGGCATCTTTCAGTGTACACAAGACAAAACTCTACCTCAGTATTGGGATTAACATCGTCTCCGCTAGATGGGGAGCCCGCCTCATTTCCACATCCCCTACCCTTCTGTATATCGTGTTCTGATCTCATCCTCTGTCCTTACCTTCCTATTTGTCCTTCGGGACAACCTCAAGGCATCTTGAAACAGCAAAACCACCATGATCACGAAATACTACTAATTCTACCACCATCAACACGAAGCACTATCAACTCTACCACTATCAACACGATGCACACTACCAACACTACCACCATCACCTCCGTTATCTTCACCACAAAACCGACACCGGCTCAGCCATCATCATCACACCACACCTTCCTCACCATCTCATCAATCGCTTCTCATCACACTCATCCCCGCCTGGCTCCTTCTAGACAGAGAATGACAAACAAAAGATGACGGACAAAGATAAGACCCGCAGCATCAGAACCTTAAGAAGGAGTGGGAGATTCTCCCCTTCTGGAGAAGAGCCAGCTCCCAAATCCCATCAGGTGGAGGTAATGAGGTCTAACTTGTGTATGATCCTGCGGGAGGAGGAGGAGGTGGGGAGAAAAGGGGCGCCCTGGGTAATGACGGATGATCCTCTGACGTTCGCTGACGCCCTTCGTCAGGCAACACGCACCACCTGTGCCTTCTTGCACCACGGGTAAAGCTACTGAAGAAGTGGCTGTGGCGGCGTCCTTTACCGCTGCCCCTTTTTCTACGAGGGAGTCCAGCAGGAAGTTTCTGTGGCTAGACAAGAAAAAAAAAAAACGAAAAAAAACCAAGAGAAATTTCGCTCATTGTAAGTTCTTACTTTTAGTTTCTTTTCTCTCTTCAGGGAAGGCACCAGGAAACTTATATTTTGCACTGACGAACAGCAGGAGAAATGTAGCACTTCTGGACGCCCCGAGGGGGAGAAAAACTACATTTCTCTTTACGTTCTCAGGAGGGGTTCAATTCACCTCATGGTTCTCCATAACATAACCCCTGGAAATATATATATATATATTTATTCATGAGGGAGGGTCTTTATGGGATGGGTAAACCAACAAATATAATTTCTACCTAATGTGTTATCTTCTTCCTCCGATGAATCTCCCTGAGAATAATGGGTCGACGATATGGAAGGCTAACATATCTCATAAGCATCGCATTCAACCATGTTCCAGATGCATTGAGGTCCTGGCAAATATATAAAGGAGGCAGCAAGACCCTGCAAATTCCTTGATATATTCAACCCTGCAAAATCCATGATTTATTCTAAATCTTCTTTATCCTCTTCTTCAACAGACAGAATATATGAAAAGATTATGACTACATCTGACGATGCTCTAATGTCTTGCATGAGATTCTAAACCTTTACTTGAAATCTGGACGATAAAAGGCATCATTTGTGTACATGAGCAACCTACTGATGATGACGGTATGAGAGGCAATATTCCCATCATATTCGGCGGGATCATAATATTTGTCGGCTGGTGTTAAGCGTGGTTGCCTGAGGGTCGTCAGCACAATGCCGATTCCACTTCAATGTTGTGAAGATCTTGGAAGGCGTCCCTCCTTCCTGGAAACTGACAAGGGGTCCTCCTTCCTCGGGACTGGTTGCACGCTCTTCGTTGCATAATCTATTGAATATGTTCAGGTAAGTGATAGATGGCCATCCATGCAAGCAAACACAGGTATTGCATAGCGCATGAAGTATATTGCATTTTTTGTCTATCATCTGCCATTAAAAGGATAACATGTCTTGGGGGCTTATGTCAAATTTTTTTTTCTTCTATATTGCGTATAACAGTCAAGATAGTACCATCAACACGCCCTTTAACGATCTTCTGAAGTTATCTTTTTACAACGTAACACAACCAATCATAGAAAATGGTCTTGCATAATGTCTATTCCTCGTACTTACAAAATTCAGCCGACCATCGTTGGAATGCCAGGATTCCAGTGGCCACACCAACGAGACATAAATTCGCTTTATTATACATATTCTTAAAATTTACATCCCCCTCGCACCCGCGTCAACCTCCCACCAACGCATAACTGATCGGTTAGAGGTTGTTCCCGCACTCTTATTGGTCCAACGGCCATTGGTAGTCATGGTCGTTAAGGCGTTCCAGTCGACAGAATCAAGCGGAGCTTCTCAAGCAAAGGTCTTAGGGTCTGGAACGAAGGATAGCCTGGTCTGGAATGAGAGTTTGAAAATCTTTATCGAAGATCCAAGGATCTGGAACTTAAAGAGTCGCCGTCTTGAAGGATGGGAAATAGGATATGAAGGTGTGGAACCAGCGCGCTGGGTCTGGAACCGGAGATCGATGGGATCTGGAACCAAAATGGTGTGGGGTTTGGGACTATAAAATTTTTCACCTATGGTGTGCGGATCTGGAACCACGACGTGCCGGTTTGAATCGAGGGTGTGACAAACTGGAAAGGTGTGTGTTTGAAACAAAGTTGTGGAATCTGGATGGTGGATATTCCAAGAACAAGAAAAAGCATTTGGGACTTCTTGAATGATGTGGTTAGGAACCAGAATTTGGGATCTGGTTTTAAGGTATGGAGTTGAGAACCAGACTGTGGGGTTAAATATAAGGTGTAGGAGAATGACACCAAGGTATGGGACCGGCAGCACAATGTGTGGGGGCCTGGAACTTAGTGTTTATGGCCCAAAATCAAGAATCTGGTGCCTAGAGACATGGGAGCATGTCAAGTTTAGCAACTAGTATGTAAAACTTAGAAGGATGTCACTGAGGGCCAGAATCAACTCTTGGAAATAAAAAGAAAATCTGGCGGACATGGAACTAGAATCTTGGGGGTCTGGAACTGAAATCTAGTGTTCTTATGTCAGTTCCTGCTGGTCAGGAAGCAAGATGATGATGGGTAGAGAACCAGACGACTGTGTGCACATCATTCGCGACTGAATTTATGAGAAGCTGAACGAGACGTCAGTTCTAAGCTGAGTCTTCCGTTCTATGAGTAAACGGTTTAGACCAACAGCGGCCGCGGGGAAGAAGGGAAGAGATGGGTGAGGGTGACCTACCGTGGACAAAGACATATAACTAGTGCCCATAAATACCTCAGATATCTTTTTTTTCTCTCTCTTCACTCTTCACTTCTCTGCTTATCTAACCCTTCTTCAGCTTTACTGAAGGTTTGGCCTTGATAAGGCCTTTTCTTCGTGACTGGAGCCTTTCGGAATAAGAAAAAAAAGAAAAAGAGTGAGGATACTTTGGCCACAAACTTGTAAGTTCTTCCTCATCGCCCATCAGGAAAATGTGATGAACGCACTGAACAGCGGATCAAAATCGACTTATTGCGCGGCTTCGCTTCAATGAGACTTTAACGCGTCGTTTAGTTCAACGTTTGTCACGAGTCTGGCGTAAATAACCTGACCTATTCCAGGCTGCGTCTCATTATATTAGGCAAAATTAGCTCAGAATATTTTCGTCTGGTTAGGGTCTTCCGCTTCATCAGCGTCGTTCGCTACATCAGCGGTCTTCGACATCAGCGTTTTCTCCTGCGTTAGTTATAAGGGCTCTTACGCTAACGTCCTCCTTTATATTAAAGCTGATTGCTAGTTTATAGGCCTTTCAGTGTTGTCTGCAATATTAGCGGTTCTAACCTAGCGCTGTTTTGTATGTTTAGCAATGTTACACTGGCGTTATCTGCTACATTACCGCTACTATATAACGTTATCCGCTATGTTAAGACTCTTA
>JAUUDZ010125754.1:0-19151 GCA_032361705.1 Panulirus versicolor
TTCCATGGTTCCATCCCCAATAAGTAAACAAATATATAAAACTATTCTGGGCCTGTTGTATTATTCATTTTCATTTCATTTAGTTCTGATACCTGTAGTACATGTTCAACTCATGTCAATACATCGCAAATGTTTTCCTCTCTTAGCAATAAAACTGAATTCAGGACATGAGTCTTCAACTGTAAATACAGATGCAAAAGCATCATTCAAAATCTTTGCCATGTCTTCAATGTTTTGAACAAAGTCAAAATTTTCTATAATTAATGTACTACTTGATTTGATAATGACTCTCTTTTAACATAACCATAAAACCCCTAAGGGTCTCTTTTGCTCTTTCCAGCAGCATGCAGTCCACGTCGACTTTTACTCTGATGTAAGTTACTTTATGCAGATTTATATAATTTGCTCAATTATGTTATATAATGGTCTCTATGAGTTTCTGATGTGCTGATTCTTTGACAACAGACACTTCTTTATCATTGCATCATTTCAGTTTCACTTGAGAAAAGACCTTACTCTATACACTAGCACATATGTTCCCTCCACTACCTTCATAGTTTTTTCAAGTTTCCCGAAGTTATGTCAATACTGTTTTCATAAATCATAGCATCCCAGGTTCGTCTGTCATGAGAAATGTGAAGCTGATTAAAATTTGCAAGTTTAAAAGCAGGTATTTTTTTTCATGTTAACCAGCATTTTCAGCAATGTCGAAAGGTACCTCAAAAGTAATTTTCCAGTGATGGCTTGTACCAAACTTTCTCCAACTTGATTTCAACATTATTAATGAAATCTTCATTTGTAGACTGAATTAAATCTGGTATATTCTTATTGCAAGCAAGTTTCTCAACCAATTGTATCAGGGACACTATCAAGCAAATCTAGGAAAAGCCCATACCCCCTTGCTACTGGTAAAAGATTCTCCCCACTTGTATAATTGTATAATGGTATGTTAAAATTTTCCACTGTGATAAAATTGAGTTCATTACAGATTTCTGTCATTTGATCATGAAGTCTTTTGTCCACCTCTGGTGCCTGTGCCAGGAGCCTAAAGTTATCTATTTGTAATCAATTATTTCTACTTTCCCTTGTCTCTTCCTTTTTCCCCTCATCTCTTTCTTTTTCCCTTTCATTAACCTCTCTATATTTCAATTAAGGTTCAACCTTGAAGTGGAATTTTGTCAGTGACTGAAGTATCCAACATAAGAAAATATACTTGTAAGGCTCTGTCTTTTAAACCTTTGTAAACTACCAACATTCACTGCCTCACTGGTTAATTTATTCCAGCCATCCACCACCCTAAGACTAAGACTTCATTCCTGCTAACAAGCTTTACTCCCAGCTTTTTGGTGCTGCCTCTTCAAAAAATCTTTCCGAGTCAATATCATTAAATAACGCCTGTCTCTCTTCTTCTCCATGGTGGACAGCTCTGGGGCCCTCAGCCTCTCATTGAAGGTTATTTCTCTTAATTTAGATACCATGATGAATACATACACTGAAAACCCTAACTAACCAATTAAGAACACTCACTGCCCTATTCCTAATTCAACTCCAATACCATCCACTCCAATTACCTTGCCACATTTCTATCTTCACTAAACCACTTGCCATGACTCACTTCACATACTTTGATCCAAAATCCATATATGTGCCAACCTATTATCCAACTTATTCAACAATCATTCAAAATAATGTCTACATCTCCTCTTCACCTCATCATTACCTGTTACCACTTCCCCATTTGCCACATTCTCCAATGTTCCCATTTGTTCTCTTATTTTTCTCACTCTAATAACCCTTGCTAATCCTAACTTTCATTTGTCCTCTTTTTCAGCTCTTGCACCTACCTCTTGACTTTCTGGTAGTTCCTCTTATACATTTCGCAATCATTCCCTGTAAGTACAACCCACACATTTCTTTTTTCTTATTCACTAGTAAATTCACTTCGTCATCCCCCCTAGCTATTCCTATCCTTTCTCACCTGCCCACCTCCAACCTTCTGCATGCCACCTACTTATCTCACACATGCCATCACTACTTCCCTAAATATCTCCAATTCCTCACCCAGTCCTCTAGCTATGTTTCCACTCCCCTTTAGTCATTCTACAATCTATTTCCTAAGACAAGTCTCTTTTCCAAGCTCACTTACTTTCACAATCCTCACCACATTCATATCATTTTCTCTTTTTCAAAAAATCTCAACAATTCTTCAACCTTGCCTCTACCTGGTAATGATCAGACATCACACCAGCTGCTCCTCTCTGCATACTCATATTGAATAGTATCTCTTTTGCATACCTAATAATCAGTATGCAATCCAATAATGCCCACATACTGTCTTTCCTACTCAAATATACACACACTTTTGCATATCTTTTTTTCTCTTTTTTCTTTTTTACATTGGAAGCTCCAGTAATGGACAAAAGTCCACATCAAGGCCAGGCCTTAAGTGAAATATAAAAGGGTTAATGAAAGGGAAAAAGAGAAGATGGGGAAAAGAATTTACAAATTCGGAAAGTGAAAAACCTGTCATGCAAAAATTGCCAGGTCATAGTTAATGGAAAAGGCATAAGAGGGTAGAGAATTCCAAAGCTTCTTGGTGTAGGGTAGTTATCAAAACAGCCCTTCCTTGAGTTGCCAATGGCCTCAATAATCATGTGAAGCAGCAGCTTGCCAAGTATTGCATAGTCTCACTAGCTCTGGACGCAAAAACCAGAGTAATATCTAGAGAAGAGGGAAAGTGTACTAACATTGTGGCATACGGAAAGAGGGTCAAATTTTGAAGTTAGCCTAGGAGAGTTAATAATTCAGACTGCTTTGGACACAACTCTGTCAAAGCTAGAACACCCCAAATGTGAAAGAAGTACTCTATACAAGGACAGATCAATCCCACCTCTGGCAACCCTATAAAGTTTTGTACTAACTGCTACAAACTTTTCCAAGGTGTCATTCTTTTATATAGATGAAGAAACTGTTCAAAGGAAAAAAGTTCAAGATCTCAACAGGACCCCCAGTTTCTTAAAGACAGACTACTATTTCAATAATGCGAAGTTTCTAAGATAGTGTGGATGTTAAAACAATACAAAGTACGTTAAGTGAGTTAAGAGGTGGAATTACAGATAAACCAAAGAAGAGAGGAAAGTTGCGAGAAATTTCTGACAGAGAGATGGGCAGAGACTGGGTCTTGGAGGCAATAAACTTACAAGATTTCGTCTACCCTATTGATACATCTTGTCCAAGTCTGAGTTTATCTAGGAAGTCATGTCAAGAAGAAATGCAGATCAAGTGAGTGTAAAAGGAGATTATAGCGAGGGGATATGAATTCATCTGAGGGAGAAGGAATGTTAGAGTCATCCAAGTTAGAGGAGCAATGAGAACCAAAGACAGTTGCCTTGTCTACAAGAGAGACAGCAATAGTATCGTCAGAACAGAAAAAAGAAGGAAAGGTTGAATGACATATGTTGTTGGATGTCCCTAGCTGAAAGCCACAAAGACCTATCATTGGATGAATAAGAAATGTTATCACACTTCCTTTGAGTATAGAAATACTTTTCCTCACGGTAATGTACTTGCAATAACTGTCAGCAGTGATGAATGCTGAACGGGAGTCGAATGAAGGAGAGTTTTTCCAGGCCCGATATGGCTGATCCCTTGCTTAAATGGCCTGAGAAGAACCATGGATTGGAGAAAGTGGTCACCTTGGAGGAAGTGGTGATAAATGCTTCCATTATCACAAAAAATACTCAGCGATGCATTTTGCAAGACAGAAGCATCATCACATAAGAGACAGTAGTTTACCCAAAGAAGTCAGAAAAGAATTTTTGTAAGTTATTGCACTCAGCTTGCGGCAGTACCAAAATCAATTTTTAGAAGGGGATACTGAAGGGGAAGATGCCATTAAAATATATACTTTTATGAGAGCGTGGTCTAGTGAACCTATTGGGGGGGGGATTGTGATAATGCAGTGTGAAGGATTAGAGGTGAAAAACAGATCCAGGATCTAAGAAAAGTAATCACATCATTTAGAGATATAGGTGGAGAGGTTAGTAATTTAATCTAGATCACTGACAATAAAGAATGTGAAGGCTTCAATCCCCCCCATCGTCAATATGGGAGGAGTTCAACCATTCCCTATGGTTCTAATATTAAATCAGATATTCCTAATCACCACTCAATTTTTCAGCATGCATCTCCACAAACTGATAACCATTCACATAAATGAATACCCATGTTCTCCAATTATACCCCTAACTGCCACATTACTCACTTTTGCATTTAAATAACCCAAGACTAATACCTGATTTCTTGCATCAGAACTGCTGACATCCTCACTCAGCTGCTCCTAAAACACTTGCCTCTCTCTGTTGTCCTTTTCCAGGCCAGGTGTATAAGCACTAATAATCACGTCTCTCATAATTCACATACACTCTCACCCACATCAATCTTGAGCTTACTTCCTTATGCTCTTTCATACATTCCTACAACTCCTGCATCAGCAGTAGGTGTTACCCCTTCTTAGCTCCACCCTCACATCAAGCCCTGACTTTACCACCTAAAACATTCCCAAATCATTCTTCCCATTTGCCCTTGAGCTTCTTTCACTCAGAACTAAAACATCCAGGTCCCTTTCCTCAGCCATACTACCTCCCCCTCTTTTCTCATCATTGTTACATCCACACACGTTCAGACACCCTAACCTGACCCTTCAAGGTAAGGGCAATGAACACTCCTCACTTGACTCCTTCTTTTGTTTCATTTTCAAAAAATCTAGACACAAGAAGGGGAGGATTTCCAGCCCCCTAATACCATCCCTCTTAGTTGCCTTATACAACACACAGGGAATATGAGGGTAGAAAAATTTAAGGAACATGTCCTTGTCCATACACATGATCGTAATTCTTATATTTGCCACAAGACAGTTTGTTTCTCTCATCATTCTCCTACTGTGCTGTTCATGCAATATATCTGGCAAAATGTTGACCTCAAGATCTCCTCACATAGACTCCTGTAATTCATTTTCCAAGAGGTAATGTAATAACCACAATGAGGTCTTCTTTCACTTTGTCCGATGAACTTCATCATCCATTCATCTGACCAACTTTGGAGTCTGTCCAGGTTCCCATGTAGGCTGATGCAATCATCATCATTCTTTGTTTCCTATTAATTAATCCCACTATTATTGCCCAATGAAATTTACCTTTGTTTATAAAAAATGTACTAGACTTTATCAATAACTTTAATAAATAGCTTTAATAAAAAGCAAGACACCAGATCCTACTTTATTTCCCCTATCACTGTTACATAAAGTGTACCCATCAACTACATAGGGCAAAGAAATTTCAATTCTTAATATCTAACAATGATTCTAAAATAATAATTACTTACTAGAAATTCTTCTATACACCTAACTATATCTACACTACCCATTACAGCACTGTCCTATGCACCTAGCTGTATCTACACTACCCATCAGTTACAGCACTGTCCTATACACATAACTATACTTACACTGCCTGCTCTTCATTTGACATAACTTCAAAAGCATGTAGAAAGATTATCAAAATCCAACTCAAAGGCTGACCGACAGTATAATTTAAAATTGCGTTCTCTTGAGGATAGTAGTGGAAACTCTGCTGTGTTGTCACAATCCATGTTATCATTTTCTCCATGGAGCTCCCTCTTTACAGTTGTATCTTTTTCAGTGGTATAAAAAAACTTATTGTACTACATGGGGAGGAAGTCTCACACTCATGAGACCATCTCTTGAACATTCTCTTAAATCTATGTAAGAAGTCTGCATCATCTATGTCCTCAGTCATTCTAATCCATTCATCCATCAAAATTATACTACAAAAGTACTTCATTACATCTTTTTTAACAAGTTTCATACTTATTTTCATGTTATGTCCTCTGTTTGTTCTATCTATATGTCTCTTGAAGAACTGTTCACCCTCCACATTATCTACTTGTTCTAAAATATTAAACATTGTGATTAGGTCATTCCCTGTACCTTAGCTTTCTTATATCTGGCACCCTATCTGTTGCCCTCCTCTGAACATTCTCTATTAGCTTTGTGTACTTATTTAGGTGAGCAAACCAGAGAAGCATATTCTAATTTTGGCCTTAAGAAGTACATGAACAGCTTGATAAGTATTTCCTTATCCAATGACTCAAAGGCTATTCTGATATTTGACAATAGACAGTTTGTCTCCTTAACTATTCTCCTAATATGACTCTGTCAACTCCCATGTCCTCACACAGAATTCTAAAGCTTATTCTTCTAGGTATTAGTCATATTAAGGATTTCGTTCACTCTGTCCCATCCTCATTACTTTATAAATGCTTCAGTTGAATATCATCAAACATGTATCAGACTATCTTTGGGAGTCTGTTTAGGTCCCCTTGTAAGATGATGCAATCCTCCTCACGTTTCACTTACCTCATGACTTCTGTATTATCTACAAACACATGAAGAGTCCATACCTTCAGGCAAGTCCTTTGCGTAGATAACGAAGAGCAAAGATTCCAGAACAGTACCCGGTGACAGTCAGCTAGTCACCTTGACCCATCTGAAAAAGGTACCTGTGACATGCATCCTCTGTTCCATTCCAATGGGATAATCTTCTATCCACTGAACGAGTTTCACCTTTATTCTTGCCTTGTGATCCAGATCGTTAATTAGCTTTCCATGCAGTACAGCATCTTTTCCTCACATAGGTAATTTCTCCTTGGCAGAAAGTCATCCATTTGCTTTCAAATAGACCACACTCATCATTAAGACCAGTCTGTATTTCAGTGCTTCTTCCCAGTCTCCTATCTTAGCGACAGTATGACATTTGCTCTTTTCCATTCCCTTGGCACTTTGCCTCTCTTGAGCAACATCTTCAGCAGTTTTATAAAAGGCTTGTCTAACATATCTGCACACATCTTTTGCACATATAGTGAAATTTCATCACGACACTGGGCCTTGTACAGGTCAAGACATTTATGTAACCTCTTAATGTCTTTCTATGTATCTTAATGTTTTCTAAAACCTTCTTGCCATTTTACCTCACTAGTGTTGGAACTATAGTGTCTTCCACTGTGAAAACATATGTGAAATTGTTATTCAGTTCCTCACATATCTTTACTTCATCCTCAACAATTATACCCTCTGAATCCCTAAGCATGATTAGCTGCTCTTTAACTGACAACGGACTCCTGATTGAATTTACAAAATTTCCTCCTGCCATGTACCACAATGTTTCTTTCAAGGTTTCTTTGTTCATCCTTTCTTATCCTACTATACTCTTTTCAAAGTTCTTTTATACCCTGCAAATGCTGCATGGCTGGAGCACTGTCTCTCTCTTTGCTACTGCATAACACAAAGCTCCTTTGCTTTTTGACATCTATTAAACTATTCTTTCCTCATTTTTTACCAGTCCCTCTGTACTGAGGGCAAGAGGTACCCGAGTTCCTGCTCCTACACTGTAAATTTCACAGAACCTCTCTCCACACAGACCTGCTTCCTGGTTACTGAACTAATTTCCTAATCTAAGGTAACAAAGACATTGGAGAGTTTGCAGTGTTTCCACGATTATATCTCTTCTTTACACTTGTCTCACATCTGTTCTCTTCATATCCTCAATTACCACCTGGTTAAACTTGAGTGTTACACGATCACTTTTTCCAACCAGGTTATCATATATGATATTCTCAATACCCATGCTAATATGATCTAGCAATTATGGTGTATCAGTCACTTTCATCCTACTATCCTCCAAGATATGCTGGTATAGGAAATTTTCCAATAAACACACTAAAACCTCATGTCTCAATGACTCCCTGTCACCAAGAGAATCCAAATTCCCCAAGTCTATCACTTTTTAACTGAAATCCCCCACTATTAGCACTTTACCATCTCTAGAAAGTGACTGTCTTACTGCTTCATGTTCCATCATGATTGTTCCTTCAATATTTGTTCTCGTGCATGTCTGTCCTTTCCGATGTTGACAGGGTAGTATCAGGAATCGACAAAGAAATGGCCTTGTTCACTCATTTCCACTCTCTAGTTGTCATATATAATGTTCAGAAAACTGAGCCTCCATCCATAACCAAGCCCTACAGACCTTTCTGTGGTTTCCTCTGACTGCTTCACACCCAGCTCTAGATCATCAAAATTCTGTGAAGGATTATGTAGAGAACATCATCGTGCACTTCTTCCCTGAAGTTACTCTTCCCATTATGTATTGTCTGAACGGGCCATCCTCCACTATTTCTTGAAACAATAAGGTTATCTTACAGTAAGAGAGTCGATCCTCACTTCCAGTGCCTTCTTTCTCTCTTCATTATCATGCATCACTTTAGGCAGAACAGGTGAGATCTTACCTCTTAGAGTAGGCTTTGTTTCCATGACTCCGACAACTTCTGGTACTTTCCTTTATAATACCCTTGAATTCCAGCTCTTTCCCATTAACTAATGATCCATCTACATTTATATACAGTACTTTCCGTTAAATGTTACTATTCCCTAGCACTCCTGCTCTCTCTGCAGTGTTATTGTGGCTTTTATATCAACTTAGGTGCTTTGCTTGTGTCTCCAGTTTTTTGCCTTCTGAAGGTATTCTTTGTTTTTCTCTTTTTGTTTTTATCTAACACATTTGATGAACATCAAGTGTGTGTGTGTGTGTGTGTGTGTGTGCATGATTAACCTTTGTATAAAAGGTTGGGGGGGAATTTTACACTCATGTCGCCCAATCTCCTAACCTTTTTTTTCTGGGTGTGTGTGTGTGTTCATACTGTAAAATGAGAATAAATAAATAACACATTTAATATTCAGAAATATAGTATATTTAAAATTTCAATTCAATGTTATTATAACACACTGACATAAAAATGTTTTCCTGATGTGATTATGAATTCTGTCATTCACTGATTATGATGCCCTCTCAACAATATCTGGTAGTATAAACATGAAATGGAAAGACCATTAAATATGGAATGATGTAAATGCAGCTGTAAGAATGGTAACTTTTGCTGATCCATTATGTGTCAGACTAAGAGCTACAAAGATTCATTAGATAATGTCCAAAGAGTACATCTCATGAAAACATACATATGCTAGGCTAGGCAGTCATGCTGATTCATCACTATGCATACGGACAAATAACTATAATGTTCAGTATTGAAGTATTATCAAAACATACTACGTTCCAACTTGTGTGATATAGTGACAACAAGGCAGCTATGTCTGATGCTTCAATAAATGGCACTGCAGAGCTGATCTTTGGGAAGCACGGTATGGGCAATAAATACAGTTGTAAGGTTTCTCTCCAGTATGAATTCTTATATGTTTGTTCAAAGCATATTTTGTAGATGAACGATGGGGACAATGTGTACATACAAATGGTTTCTCTCCCGTATGGGTACGTATGTGCTTTGACATGTGGTCTTTCCTAATTGAGGTGTGAGTGCAGTATGGACATTGGTTCACCTTGCTGACTGCTCCTCTTCCGCTATTCCTCGAACCATCACTGTTCGGTCCCACCTGTTGGGAACGCCTATCTTAATTATTGCCATCATTCCAGTTCTAAATTACCATTCTATCAAAAAAAAAAAAAAGTAGCATGACATCAAATGCCAAAATGAAGAAGACAGTATTTCATGCGCAAAAATAAAAAAAATAAAATACAGCAAAATGTCTACGAAATTGCACAGAACATATAAACTAACGTCTTGTCACTTTTTAATATTTCAGTTGTGAGACTGTTAGACAAAAAAGACAAGAAGGGCATCTGGAAAAGGACACAAGTTCTCTGTACAAATACGACTCAAACACATTATCTTTAGAGAAAGAGCAATAGCACAGTTTAATAAGGGTTTTTCTCTGATGTTACCATGTACATATATGCTAATTCTGGATATTTACTTCTTCACTGGAAATGTATATATGCTTTGGGAAGTAACCTTATATATCTGCAGACTAAAATGCAATGTACTGTACTAAAAAACCATGAAGCCTACCTAGCTACCAATCCAGAACCCACCAATGTTTAGAAGCATATTCAATTGTAAAGGAACTTCATAAAAGACATTACTTATCCATAATGATCCATAAGCACAAAAGACAATGACTGTGAGGGTTTAAAGTACTCTTGGAATATGTTCAAAGAAGTATGTGAGGAAACTTACATGAAAATCAATTTAAATAGGGAAACATCTGGTTATAACAACCACAGCAGAATGAGACAACACAAAGTAAGCACTACTGAGGAAAAAATTACAATAAGAAGCGAGTTCAATGAAGAGTAACGTTTTCATAGAAAAGCATGAGTACGTGTATGAGATGAGGGGTGTTCCTGGACTCTACCAAAAAGTGGTAACATCAAATCAAAATGTTTCCTCTGTAAGGCTGTATCATCATCAGTGGGTGCAAAAGAGCCTCAAAGAAAATGGAATCTTATAAGAGGTCCTGCGGCTACATGACTATCTGTGAGTTAAGACAGAGTTTTTAGGATGATCAAGTATGTGAAGCAAGAGTGTGGGAATAAAATTTATAATGGCTCTGTGGAGTTTGATTACATGTATCTTTCAAAGTCGGAAGACTAATGATAAAACTATGTAGAAAACAACCTAACACTTGGAAATGCAAAGTTATGAAAGCTTTTGGTTCCTACAATATAAATTTCTTTGAGTGATAACAGAAAAAAAAAAGGACATTAGCTCAACAAATGAAATAATTAGGCAGCTGTATAAAGACAAACGAACACAATTCTATGGTTATTGTGAAATACAAAGGTAATGAAATGTTTCATTTAGAACTGAAATGACTGGCAATTACCTTTTGTGCATTAAAAATGGTAGTCATTAAAAATGATCTCTGCAATGGTTGATAAAAATTCATTGAATAAATTTGTCACAATATTTGCTGAAGGAGTATGCAGCCACACATGAAAGCCATTTGAAATATAAGTATGTCACTGAATGGAAATGTAGTCCCAAGGGAAAACATCATATCTATCTTTAAGATAATAAAAGATAATCATGAAACAGCGATGAATTACAAGCCAACCTATCTGACAGGTATAGTCTGTAAGACACCAGAAAAGATATTATAAAAGCAAATGGATAATCAAGTGCAAAGGAAAAGTACCCAACTGAGAGACAACATGGGTTAAATGAAAGGTCATGCATAACATCCTCAAACTTCTGTGAGAAAGTGAGCTCTACTTTAGACAAAAGATGAATGAATGGATTGTGTGTTCCTAGGCTGCCAGGAAACATTTGAAGCTGTACCATTGAAGATGTAAGTAAAATAGCAGAATCTCCTGGCATGCATTAGGGGAAGACTTTTTGAGGGACAAAAAATTACCTTGATGGAAAGGACAAAATTATGCATCTCTGAAAGGACCATCCTCTAAATGGAATGGGGGTACTAGTTGTGTGCCAGAGAACTCAGTCTTAGGACCATAGCTTTACTTGATATATGTCCATGACTTGCTAGAGGGACTGGATTCGTCCATGAATATGTTTGTGGATGATGCCAGACTCATGAGAGAAGTATAGAATGATAATAGCATCAACATACAAGGGCACCTAGACAAACACCAAACTTGATTTGATACGTGGTTGATGAAATTCAACCTAAGTAAATGCAAAGCAATGAGTAAACACATTGAAAGGCCCTAACATATACACAGGAAAAAAGCTACATGAATCTGTATATGATACAGCTTCAGGGTCAAATTTGTACCTAACCTGCTGCAAAAGCTACATTTCAGGGTTATGGTAAAGAAACTATACACAACATAAATTAGACAATAACTGGAATATGTTTCTTGAGTTTTGTGACTGCACTTGAAGTAGCAAAAACAACTAGAGGGAAGCAACAAAGATGGTATCTGATAAACGAGAGGTAAGTTACAGTGACAAGTTATTGACCATAAAATTGACCATCATGGAAAAGAGAAAAGTAGAGGGAGATTTGATTTCAACTTTCAAATTTCTAAATCAGTTTGACAATGTTGACAATATGCAGTTTATGAAAGGCAAGGTAAAAGAAACCAGAGATCATAACAACTTGTAAGAGGAGATGTGAAGAAGTACTTTTTAGCAGTAAGAGCAAATGAATGAAATACACCAAGAAATAGAATTGTGATTGTAGACAGCATACAAAACTTTAAAAAGATGTATGATAATAGAGAAAGTTCTAGACATAGAGCCTAAGAGTTTAGAACTCCCTCTCTATAATGTACATCATGTAGTTACGGATATATCACTAAGGCATCTCTCTAATGTGGACACAAACAGGGTTAAATTCATGCACCCTATTATATAGTACAACATGAACAGTGTGAGCACTTAAATGGTTTCTCTACTGCATTAAAGTTTACTCTGTCACACTTGCACTCCTTAATGTGGAATAATTACAGAGGTCCCTTACTTACCACAATTTTGCAACCCAAGGTTACGAGTATGCACACACTGAATAGTATATACCATTTTACTAACAACAGCATCAAGCTTTGAATATCCATGATTTTTCATACCAATACAAAAATTTGACCACACACTGGGCAAGTGTCATGTGGCTGTGGTTTGTTTGTGGTCCAGTCCAAAAGATCACAATTTCTAGGCACAGGCAGGACATCTATCATAACAGGTGGTGTTGCTATGGCAAATATCAAGATAGCCTTTTGTATGGTGTAGTTGGCTGGCTACTTTAAGGGAGTATGGTTGTGCAGCATCAGTGACGACATACTGCTGTCATGTTATCATCTCACAGTTTTGTACATCATTTCTTTGTACTTTTATAGATTAATCATGTTGGTTTTGAAGTACAACATGCTTACCTTTAACCCTGAGGTGTTCATGATAGCACTTAGGATATGTATCTCAAGGAAAATAGGGTGTGTATCTCATGGGTTTCTCCCCCTTGCCCCCCATTTCCCCCCATAGGCCCTGTAGCTTGCCAACTATAGGATCTTCCAGGAATGTAACCCTAGTGGTTGGCAAGGGATTTCTGTACAGTATGAAAAGTGATTGCATTCCTCCTATCACTCTTAAGATGATCACTGTTCATTTCTGCAGTTAGAAATCATTAAATTAGTTACTGATGTAACTGATATCTATGAATAAAAAAGAAGATAAAAAATTAAACAAACAAAAAGTTTGGTTACCACACCTAACAAAGCATAAGGAGACAAAAGAAACAGTACAGAAAAGGGAAACAAAAATGGTAAAAGGATTAAGAAAGCCGAGTTGCAGAGAGAAGGCAACAAAAATGGTACCAGGACTAAGATAGCTGAGATGCAGGGAAAGGCGAGAAGTCTTAAACTTGCCCACTATGAATCAGAGAAGAGTTAGCGATGACCTGATCACAACCCTTTAATTTCAAAACCTGAATGATGATGTAGACAGTGAACAGTTCTTTGAGAGATATAGGGATAGGACAACCAGATGACATCGCAGGAAATAAAGTAAAAAAATAATGTTAAAAAAGATGTAGATATACTTTTATAAGATAAAAGTGATGGTTGAATGGAATAAATTGAAAGAGGATGTGGCGAACATGGACGGCATAGAGTAGTTTAGGAGGTTGTACAACAGTAGAGAATGTTCAAGAGATGGGGTTCCACAGGTGTGAAACTCCCTCCCCGTACAGTACAAATCAGTAATTACAAATGAGTAATAACACACACAGATGACTACAGATGAGCTCCAGGCAGTGCACTGTTTTTTTTTCAATTCACATCTTTTTTATTTTAAAGGGTCTACAACTCAAAGTATACTTTGAGATGGTTTGGCCATATGGAAAGAATGCAAGATGGGAAGTTTACAAGGAGAATGCAGCACAATTACTACAAGGAAAGGGGCTGGTGTGAGAGGAAGACACCTGTATCCCGGGGAAATAAAATGGAAGAGTACTGGAAGAATGCATAATGGTGTTTGCAAGGTAGGCATGGAAGGATTGGAGTAGGTGGAGACTTTTGCCATGAAAGCATCATATGCTTGTACTCACAATAAACCTTAGCAGTATATTGCTTTTGAAAATATATGAGGAGTGGATGAGGTTTATGTGGACACTGTACTCCAGGATCTTTTTCAATATCAGCACATATCAAGGAAAACTAAAACACTATTATTGGGTGATTTGCACGTATAACATTTTGTCACAAGATTCCAACAGATATATCTTATTTCAGTACATAAGTCTGATGAGACCTCAGACATAAATACCATATCATTTCATCAGCCCTACAGAATTTCTCAATCTTTATCTTTCTACTTCATAAAAGCAGCTGCATTTCCACACAAAACATGAGACAAAATAGTTTCCAACTGTGCCAACCCAAATATATGTAATAAAACAAATGATTCCCACCTTCTTAATTTTCATATCAGTTTCATCATCTATGAAACCAAATCAGAATTACATTCTGAATATGGAAATCATATAAACTGTTTTTCTAATATAAAGTTTCTGTACATTCATGAAAAAGTTATACCATTTACTTTACAGCCTTCAAATGAAAAGCTGATTAAAGTACTTCACTTAATGAATCTTCTCTATACTTTAACATAAGTTCTGAAGTATCACTTTTAAGTCAAACAAACAGCTGGAACCCACATAATCTTAAGTCCTTTGGCAACCAAAATCAAGAACTTCTGGTAAATGAGATACATGAACACACTTACTAAATGTATATATATTTCATAAGTCATGGCTTGTGTGTAAGCATGTGACTCATTAAGCTTGATCTTTGAGCAGCACGGTATGGGCAAAAAGAACAGGAGTAAGGCTTCTCTCCAGTATGAATTCGAATATGAGTAATCATTGTATCTTTTGTAGAAGAGCGATAAATGCAGTGTGGACATGTAAAAGGTTTTTCGCCTGTATGAGTACGGATATGCCTTGTCATGTAGTCTTTCCTGTAAGAGGAATATGCACAGTAGGGACACTGATGCGGCGTGATGACAGCTTCTCTTCTGCTGTTCCTCAAACCATCACTGTTCGGTCCCACCTGCCAAAAAGCCTAACTTAATTACTGGCATCATGTACATTCAGATTCACCTCTTCAAGAATTAAGATAAAACATTAGAAAACGTGCACTAACTAATGGACTTTCTTGGTATAGAAAAGATTCATTTCTGTTGGATAGAAATTACAATGTGCAACAGAAGAACTTTATCATCCCTTCATAAAGGTATACCCATCAATTCACTAAAGAATTACCTAAACAGGATGTGAAGTTACATAAAATCATGTAGTTAATAAAAATTCTGAGAACAGTATAGCTTCCTCCACAATCATTTCATATTCTATTGCTCTGTACCTATTTTCACATAGTTTCATTGTCATCAAGACGTCTATCACTATCAAAATTTTAGTGAGCATTCCAGCCATAAATACAATAAATTTAGTTCATTAATATATCACAGATCCAAACTGCTTAGGACCAAGGAGTCTTTGGAAAGTCTATAATTTCAGAAAGTCATTATATCTACTGAAGGAACTCATACAATAAACTGTATCAATTGTTTTCAGTACACTACAAATTGTCATACGAAATTATGTTTGCCAAAAACTTTATTTCACTATTCTTCAACAGTGGATGTTATTTTGTTCAAGTATCAACTATGAAAATAGTAATTAACCCTTACACATTTGCCATATGCTGTAATTAATGTTGTCTACCAAGCAGTAGGCAGATACCCACCTCACAATACACTGCCAGTCACTCAAAACTTTGCAAGATAACCCTACTGTTTCTTATTTTCTCTAATGACTACTATTGACAACAAAGTAAGAACAAATTATTCTACAGTCTTATCCATCATTTGTATATGCTAATACAAATAAACTGCAAACTTCCACAAATCAAAAGAACTTACAGAAACCTTATATGAGCATAATCTAATTTGGGTCTAATTTACACAGTAAATTGCTTAACAAACTATCCTTACAATTAAATGAGATTCAAATATTTGCCAGCATACATACTGATTCCCATACCTTATTTCCTGCTAGGCAAAAGACTCAAAAAGGCGTTCTTTCACTATGCCAATTCCTGTTCATAGAAATCCTGGTTACATGTGTGCATATGCCAGACCTCCACCCATCTGTCTTAGACTATAGAACCACTCACTCTTCCCTAATTGTACAGTAAGGGTGTAATTTCATATTTAGCATGGCCCTTCATCTTGAAGATCATCATTAAAAATAACCCTTCTCCTTTTAAACCCCTATAAACCATCACTATTAACGATTCTCATTTCATTCTCCCACTAACCTGACACTATAAAAGTACTTCTATACATCCCTTCCATGGCCAATAGTTACTCTGTTTTTGGACAAGAAGAAACTTGCTTGAAAAGATGTCAGAAGTCAAAAAAGTTAGAGCAACAGATGAATTGAATAGACAATCAATGAAATTGCACACAATAGCATACCTAAGTTTAATAAGTTGTACAATACCAAAGTCCATGAAAAGCTCCAATGAGTCAGCAAGGTAGCACCAGGAGACAGACAAAGATTGACCAATCCACTCATACACTCATATATATACATAAACGCCCATGTACACACATATACATACATAATTGCCCATATACACACATATACACATTTATACTTGCTTGCCTTCATCCATTCCTGGCACTACCCCACCCCACAGGAAACAGCATTGCTACCCCCTGCTTCAGCAAGGTAGTGCCATGAAAACAAACAAAAAAGGCCACATTCGTTTACACTCAGTCTCTAGCTGTAATGTGTGATGCACAGAAAACCACAGCTCCCTATCCACATCTAGACCCCACAGACCTTTCCATGGTTTACCCAAGACGTTTCACATGCCCTGGTTCAATCCATTGACAACACATCCACCCAGGGTACCATATTGTTCCAATTCACTCTATTCCTTGCACACCTCTCACCCTCCTGTATGTTCAAGCCCCAATCACTCAAAACAAAATCTTTTTCACTCCATCCTTGCACCTCCATTGGTCTCCCGCTTCTCCTGGTTCCCTCCACCTCTGACACATATATCCTCTTTCTTCTGAGAAACTGCAGAAGTTGGTGACTGAGTTTGGAAGAGTGTGTGAAAGGAAAAAGTTGAGTGTAAATGTGAATAAGAGCAAGGTCATTAAGTTCAATAGGGTTGAGGGACAAGTTAATTGGGATGTAAGTTTGAATGGAGAACAGTTTGAAGAAGAAGTGTTTTAGATGCACGGGAGTGGACTTAGCAGTGAATGGAACCATGGAAGCGGAAGTAAGTCACAAGGTGGGGGTGACTTGTGGTTAGAGGGGTTTTGTGTGTGTGTGTGCGTGCTGGGAGGTTTGGCCTGGGTAACAAAAATGTGTTCAACTATTTTTCTGATGTTATCATTTCTTGGTAACTCTTTCATAATGATTTGGTTGATAACACTGTGTAAAAATTTTTCACTTTTTTGTTGCTCCTGGGAAATAAGTGTTATTTTCTAATAGGCTATATCAAAAGTATAGAAAATGGCTACCATTCCCTTGAAACTTTGCTTTTCTGATAAGGACAGTGATATTCTGAAATTCATCTGTTTTTCAGGATATTCCAAATAGATTCAGTGCTGAGCAGCTGACAAAGAACTTTCTAGAAGTTTCCAGTAACATAAATAGTAGTATAAATATAAGGGCCTTATGCCAACCAGTTTAATGAGATCTAACTGCCAAAGTAGATACATATACATATGTTTTTCTGAGATGGTATCTAGGGGCTGCAAGCATCTAGCAGATGCATTTTGCTATGTCTGTGGCCAATTTATCAAAACGAGTGAAAAAGTCCATGGCAGCATCAGCTAAGAGGCGTGAGGCCTACAAGGCATATTTCAGCATGCCTGTCAGAGATCAAGACATTATGGGCATCTCATTTCACCTGCGAGCACTGCATAAAAATAAAAACTCTGGAAGGTAAGACAGACAATTGTTGCTTGTTTGGATGGTGCAATTTTGTCATAACATATTTGGAAATTTTTAAATACAAAAATTTTCATTTCTTTTTTCAATCTTCAAGGTTGAAAAAAATTTCATATACAGAATACAATGAGAGAATCTCTTACACATTAGTTATGGGTGAAATAAATTCATACAAAAATATAATTCTTTTCATAATCACAATTTTATGTTGTTCTTTTACGGGATGATACAGAGGGGAAGAGAGAGCCATGAAGTTTGCTATCCCATGAATTTGGTGGGAACCCACTGATCATTCAAGCATTCACTACTTCTGCATGGTGGACCCTTCCAAATATCAGACTGGCAAGAATGCACCTGCTATCATGTATTAGGACCTTACATCAGCCATTGTCCCATTGCCACACAGCCCTGAGCTCCCCATACCCACTCTTCTGGAGAGAAAGCACCCGTCATCAGAATAGACCAGCAAGACAGAAGTGGAGGAAGACATTGTAGATCCAGATTACAATTTCAGAGCTGCAGTTGAGGAGAGAAACCCATACTATCCCAATCAAAAAGACCTCAATGACTTAATCAGAGATCTTGGTCTCACAAAGGCCAATGCCAAGCTTCTGACATCTTGGCTCAAGCAAAGGATCTTGTTGGATGAAAGTTCAGAGCAAGCATCACCTCTATTTGTAGCCTGATTGTACTTGCCTTGGTACCAACCATCGATGCCAAGGCAACTTAAGGGAAGTAACAAACCATTTAGTGATAGTGTGAGACCTAACCTAGAGGAAGGGATTACGAAGAACATTAACACAAGGTCTGGGTTCATCTGTTGGTTATGTCAGGCAGCAGAGATCACTAAAAATGGAAGGAAGCAGTAGGACAAGCAATCCAATCAGAAGGCGACACACCAAGGCATCCGACTGGATGACCATCACTTGCTGAGAACACAGTCCCAGTGAATGCTGGAATCAGTATCTCCTGAGGAAGACCATTGAATGGTCGAAATGCTTAGGTATGTCTCAGCTCCAACCAATGTGTTTCCATACCATCCTGTTTTCCTCATATTTCATTAAGTAAATGTAAATATTCCAAAATCCGAAACACATCTGGTCCCAGGCATTTTGGATAAGGGATACTCAACCAATACATATATATATAACCGAGACCAGGTTATAGTGATGGGTGATTTGAATGCAAAGGTGAGTAATGTGGCAGTTGAGGGAATAATTGGTGTACA
>JAUUDZ010125865.1:7217-19149 GCA_032361705.1 Panulirus versicolor
ATCCCTCAAATTTGCCAGGGTCATGGGAGGGGCCTTAACTCTATAATCTAAGCCCTCCCTGTTGCTGGTAGCAGTGCAATCATTGGAATATATATAATTTTCTTATGTTAGCAGAGATGGCATGGGCAGTTAAGGCCCTAATCAAGGCCATACCATTAATGCTATATATGTATGTACAGGAAACAGCATTGCTGCCCCCACTTCAGCAAGGTAGCACCAGGAAAACAGAAAAAAAGCCACTTTCGTTCACAGTCAGTCTCTAGCTGTAATGTGTAATGCACAAAAACCACAGCTCCCTATCCACATCCAGGCCCACAGACCTTTCCATGATTTACCCTAGAAAGTTTCACATGCCCTGGTTCAGTCCACTGATGGCACATCGATCCCAGTATACCATATCATTCCAATTCACTCTATTCCTTGAATGCATCTCACCCTCCTGGATGTTCAGGCCCCAACTGCTCAAAATCTTTTTCACTCCATTCTTCCATCTCCAATTTGGTCTCCTGCTTCTCCTTGTTCCCTCCACCTCTGACACATATACCCTCTTTGTCAATCTTTCCTCAATCATTATCTCCAAGTGTCCAAACCATTTCAATATGCCCTCTTCTGCTCTCTCAACCACTCTTTTTATTACCACACTTCTCTCTTACCCTTTCATTACTTACATGATCAGACCACCTCACACCACATATTGCCCTTAAACATCTTATTTCCAACACATCCACCCTCCTCCATACAACCCTATCTATAGCCCATGCCTTGCAACCATATAATATTGTTGGAATTACTATTCTTTCAAAAATACCCATTTTTGTTCTCTGAGATAACATTCTCTCCTTTCACACATTCTTCATTGCTTCCAGAACCTTCGCCTCCTCCCCCACCCTTTGACTCACTTCCACTTCCATGGTTTCATTCTCTACCGAGTCCACTCCCAAATATCTAAAACACTTCACTTCCTCCAACCTTTCCCTTCAAACTTACATCCCAATTAACTTCTTCACCCCTACTGAACCTCATAACCTTGCTCTTATTCATATTTACTCTCAACTTTTTCCTTTCACACACTTTTCCAAACTCAGGCACCAACTTCTGCAATTTCTCACTTGAATCAACCAACAGTGCTGTACCATCAGCGAAGAGCAACTGACTTACTTCCCAGTTCCTTTCATCCCCAACTGACTGCATAATCACCCCTCTCTCCAAAACTCTTGCATTTACCTCCCTAACCATTTCATCCATAAACAAATCGAACAACCATGGAGATGTCACACACCTCTGCTGTATACTGACCTTCACTGGGAACCAGTCACTCTCCCTTCTTCCTACTCATTCACACGCCTTACATCCCTGATCCAGGTACCCATTTTATCGACCAACCCCTAGGGGTGGATGAATAGCTGGGTTGACTGTGGATCGACTGCCGCAACCAGGATTCGAATCTAAGCGCCCGACCCTGGGCAGCCCATGAATGTGTCACAGTAGGAATGCTATCCACTACACCATGGGAGTATGAATAAAAGCAAGGTTATGAGGTTTAGCAGAGTTGAGGGACAGGTTATTTGGGGTGTGAGATTTGAGTGGTGAAAAATTGGAGGAAGTGAAAGGTTTTTAGACACTTTGGAGTGGACAAAGCAGCGAATGGAATCGTGAAAGCAGAAGTGAGTCATAGGGTGGGTGAGGGGACAAAGGTTCAGGGAGCAATGAAGACTGTAGGGCATGAGAGAAATTATCTGTGAGAGCAAAAATGGGTATGTTTGAAGGTATAGTATTTGTTCTTCCCATAATTCCTTCTGCTGCCCCTAGGGCAGTACTACAGTAGGGTCAGCCTCATAATCTTAAGCACTGCTATCCCCACATCACGTAGTTTGCTTCTCCAAAGCTAAGAGTGTTGTATAGGTTCTGAGGTTACTTTTCTTGTGAGTAGATACTTCTTAGTTACTCACACAGCCCGTGATGGCCTCCGACTTTATTCATTACCTTTTCTTATAGTAACAGGCAGAGTTACTACAACTTATGCCCCTTAACATTTAATGATGGTTTTGGAACTTTCCTATCTCCACAACTCAGTCCAGGACCTTATGTATACTTACTATGGTTTTGGAGATCCTATACCCAAATAGCTATCTAGGACCTTACATTGCCTTTTGATACTTTATGATGGTTTTGAAGGTCTTTTACTCCTACAACTTATTCTGAAGCCTTTTTTTTTTTCTTTTTGGTTTTTACTTTGGAGGCTCCAGTCACAGAGAAATGTCCACATCAAGGCTGAGCCTTAATATATATAGAAAGGACTGTAAAAGGGATAAAAAAAAAGATATGAGAAAGTATGAATTTTCAAAGAAGTGAAAAACCTATCTTTTAAAATGTGCCAGGTCATAGTCACTGGGAAAGCCAAGAAAGAGTAGAGAGCTCCAAAGCTTCAAGTGTAGGGAAAGAGAGTTATCAAACTGACCCATCCTTGAGCTACCTATGGCCATGCAGTAACCATGTGATGCTGCAGCTTGCATGGTGTAGCAGGTGGTAGGACAAAAGCAGCCAGGTCTCAGGAGCTTAAGCCAAAGTATTACCTATAGAAGAGGGAAAGTGAACCTGGGGAAAGCAGGTCAAGTTTCGAAATTAGCCTGAGAAAGCATGTCAGTTTTTTATATTAACCTAAGAGAGCTTGTAAGTTACTCTGTTTTTGACACAACTCTGTTAAGTAAGGATGCAGAGCTACAACCACCCAAATGTTAGCACAATACTCCATACAAGGAGGGATCAATCTTGCTGATGACTTGGCACTGGAGGCAGATTTGAGTGAGAAACTGGACAAGATGGTGACTGAGTTTGGAACCGTATGTGAAAGGAGGAAGTTGAGGGTAAAAGTGAATAAAATAAAGGTCTTTAGGTTTAGCAAGGTAGAGGTACAGTTCAGATGAGGTGTGACTTTGAAAGGAGAGAATTTGCAGGAAGTGAAGTGTTATAGATATCTAAGAGTGAATATGGCAGCAAATGGAATAATGGAGGCAGAGGTGAGTCTTTGGGTGGGTGAGGGGGCAAAGGTACAAGGAGCCTTGAAGATTGTGCGGAATAAGAGGTTGGGGCAAAAATGGTGGAATAAGAGGTTGTTACCTGAGAAGGCAAAAATGATTATGTTTGAAGGTACAGTAGTTCTAACAATGTTTTATGTAAGCAAGACACTGGCTTCAGATGAAGACGTATGGAAGAGGGAAGATGGACTGGACATGAAATATTTGAGGATGAAATGTGGTGCGAGGTGTTTTGATCAAGTAAGTAATGAAAGGGTAAAAGAGAGGTACAGTAATAAAAAGTGTGGCTGAAAGAGCAGAAGAGGGTGTGCTGAGTTGGTTTGGACATATGGAAGGAATGAGTTAGGAGAGGTTGACAAAGAGGATATATGAGTCAGAGTTGAAGATGGGAGGATGGAACGAAAACGATTTTGAGTGATCGGAGCCTGAACATGCTGAAGGGTGAACGGCCTTCACAGGATATACTGAATTGGAATGATCTGATATACTGGGGTCAATGTGCTGAACCATGGTATGTGAAGTGGTTGAGGTAAAGCATGGAAAGCTCTGTGGGGGCCTGGCTGTGGACAGTGAGACAGTTTCAGGGCATCACACGTGACAGCTAGAGAATGGATGTACGCACATGCAGACTTTCTTTGTCTGTCCGTGGTGCTCCTTCTCAAATGTGGGAAATGACAATTAAAAAAAAAAGACGTCTTTAAAAGTAATCAATCACCCAATAGTAAGTACCTACGTGTGCTATACTGGAAGGGAGTTTTATATTCATGGGGTACAACCTTCTGAACATTCTTTATCATGCAACCTCTTAAATCTATGCCTGCTGTCTGCATAAATCTTGTCCTCAGTCATGCAACTAGTACTCTTTTATTATATGGGTATATCTTTATGTCCTTTTTGAACAAGTTTCTTACTTAATTTCATATTTTGTCCCAAGGTTGTTCAACCCCTTAAAAAGATCTGTTCACTATCTGCACCATTGATCTCTTGAAAATTTACACATTGTGATCAGGACACCCCTCACTCTTCTCTTCCAAGGTGGGTAAATTTAAAGCCTCTAACCTTTCCTTGTCACATGGTTCAATTATGATACCATCTTTTTTTTGTTGTCCTACTCTGGACTTTCTCTGTGAGCTCTGTTCTACTTAGGTGCAGTGACCAAACTTGAGAAGCACATTCTAGTTCCCGGCCTTATGCAGGATATGAATATCTTGCTAAATATTTCCTTATCCACATACCTGAAAGGTATTCTGATATTTGCCAGCAAACACTTTGTCTCAACTATTTTTACTAATAAGGAAATCCAGTGACAGGTTAGGGATGATATTAACTTCCAAGACATTCTCATGCTTAGAACCTAGAAGCTTATTTTCTGCTAGATAATAATTAGGTTGAGGCCATCTTCCTCTTAGTTCCATCCTAATTACTTTACATTTGCTTGGGTAGAATTTCATTAATCACATTTCAGACCAACTTTTAAATCTGTTTAGGTCTCCTTATAAACTGATGTAATCCTCCTAACTTTTCATTTCTCTCACAACCTTTGCATCATTTGCAAACATATTCAGGTATGATTCCATATATTCCTGTAAGTCATATACACATAAAAAAAAAAGTTTCAGAACTGAACCAAGTGAAACTCTGCAGGTTACCTCAACCCATTTGGGGTCTCCTCTAACATGCATTCCCTCCCACTAAGATAATCTATCCATCACAGGAATCTATCCCCTATTCCTGTCTGGGAAAGACATTAGAGGGTGATCAAGCTTCTAATGAGCCTTCCATGTAGTGCAGTGTAAAATGCTTTCTGGAAGTCCAAATACAGAAGTCAACCCAACCTTCCCTTTTGCCTAAAGCTGAATTCACTCTCTCATAGAACTCTTAAAAGGTTAGTTACACATGAACTCCTTTCCCTAAAGCCACGCTGTCTCTCACTAAGGAAATTTCTCTTCTGTAGAAAGTCATCTGCTTACTTTGTAATAATCTTTTCCAGAACCATACATACCACTCTCATTAGTGAGACTGGTCTGTGGTTCAACACCAGTTCCTGGTCTTCTTGCTCATATGTAGGTAAGATGTTTGAACCTTTTCCATTATGTCAGCTGTTAATCTCTTTGAGGTTCTTATAAGCTACTTTCATGTACAACAGGCACTTTTTTATTTCACTGTTTCTCTACCTTGGCTTCATTTTAGAAATACACTGTCTGCTACCCATTGGCACATATGTACCCATTACTGTATTGAAGGTTTTACTAAAGCATTTCCATGCTACGTTCATATCATTTTCATTGACCTTATCATTCCAGGTTTACCTGTTGAGAGCAATGCAATGATCATTAACACTTGCAAGTTTAAATCTGGTAGAGGTGTAGAGAAAGAAGTCCATACAACTATTCACCCCAATGTAACTTCTAACCTTTTGCATGACCTCATCCAAAATCTACCCATTAACCTTGCCCTTAACTTTGCCCTCAATCTCAACAACTGTCACCAAGTCCAAAATCACCCTAACTATACTTTTAGACTCATGCTAAATCTCACACATACATACTTCATTATTAACCAAAACAAATGCTACTGGCACCCCAAAGGAGTCACCTATCAGGACACACTGCCCTGCAAGAAAATTTAAAAAAATGGCAATCATCAGGCCAACCTCCACCCTAAAAGAACCTTCAGACTCATGAGCAGCCTCACCCTGACAACTACACAGAGTAATGTACATCAACCTCACCAAGTGCCACACAGAAGTGGAGATATAGGACCACACATCTGCTCACCATAACATTTAAACTCGTGCCGAACCTCACCCACAAACATCCAATCAACTCTTAACATCACCCTCTACCTCAACAACTGTTAGTGGCACCCCAAAAGACAGTTTTTTTTTCAGATCAGTAGCATCTCAAGGGACAATAATAAAAACAGTAATTTAAGAAAATCTTCACCCTTACTGAACCTTAAGATTCATGCTTCATCCTGCACCTCATCCACAATGTTATTCCCTTAACTTTACTTTCACTCAACAAGCTGCAACAAAAATGTACAGAAAGACCAGACTTTAAAACTAATGCTCAACTGTAACCATATCATTTGCATCAACATCACCATCAATTTTACCCTTAATCACAACAATTGCTGCAGGTAACTGAGGATAGCAGCACCCCATATGACAGCACTAGAAAAATAGCAATTTAGACCCCACTAATCCTCACTTACATCATTGATCTACCTAATTCTCTATTATGCCAAGTTGGCACAAAAGAGATGTAGAGAAAAGTGCCCAAACAAATGCTCACCCTAGCATAACTGACAACAGAGCCCCAGAGGACAGCTGCCTGATGGCACACTGATAGTTAAAACAGCAATCTAGGCCATGCTTCAACTTCACCCAAACTTCAGATTTAAGCAAAACCTTACTGTGAACCTCATCAGTATTGCTGCATCACCTTACCAAGTTGCCACAAAGAAGGTGGCCCAGAGAGAGGTCAGACAACAGGTCACCCAAGCATAATCTTTAAACTTGTAAACAGCCTTCCATTCGACCTTACTCTAACACCTTCAACCTTAATAACTGCCACTCGCATCTGAAAGGAAATACCTAGCAAGACAGCAATGCCCCAGAGGGAAATATTTAAAGAAAAAAAAAACAATTTAAGCTAACCTTCAACCTAACCAGACAATCAAACTCGAATACAACCTTACCTACAACATTAAACATCAACCTCAATAAGTTGCCATATAGGAGAAGGTGCAGATATGTAAGTTTAGAAACTGCCCACCATATTGTAACTCTAAACTTGAGCACAACCTTCTTTTAAACAATCCCTCCCTTGATTTCAACCTCGATCACTAATTGCTATCAGCACCTCTGAAGAAAGTTACTTTGCAAGGCAGCAGTGGCCCTCTGAGCAATGTAAGGTAACAGAAACCTAGGTAATGTCATCAAGCAAACATTCAGACTTTAGCACAACCTCAAACAACAACAGTGTGTATTAACTTTACCCTCAACTTCACCAAGTTCTCACATAGTAGGTGTAAGATCAGACATATGCTCACAGTGACCTCAAAACCAACACACAATCCCACTCTTAACTTCACAAACACAACAATTGCTACAGACACTCCATAATTCAATGTTATTAATAGCAATTGGGACCAATCTTCACCCTAACTGAACCTTCACACTCATGCACCTCACCCTTAGCCCTTTCCACTGTAACATGCACCAACCTCTCCAAGTTGCCACTAAGGTGTAGAGATATTCAGACATCTGCTCACCCTATCAAGCCTCTAAATTTGTACCACACCCAGAACCCTCTCATCAACTTCACCGTCGAATTTACCGTCTACCTCAACAATTGCTATCGGCACTCCAGAGGACAGTTGCCTGCAAGATGCTGTGCCCCACAGGACAATGTTTGTAAACAACAATCCAGGCCAACCTTCACTCTAACAAAACCTTCTGGACTGATTTTATATTTTACGATGTCCTGTGGGGTGCCGGTGTCTTCTGAGGAGACTGTCATCCTGCGCAATGGTATAAAATGTTGAGAATGAGATTATGTGCCAGCTCATTGGCTTGAATTTCTAGGTTATGTTAGGTTGAGTTCTATCCCAGATTCTCTCTACTCCTTTGTGGCAAGGTTGGGGGAGGCTGTACATGATTCTGAAGTTTTGGTTAGAGATTGGCCTGAGTTGATTCCTAATATTGTCCTGTGGGGCGCTAATCCTAAGAAGTGACTGCCTTCTAAGACCGTAATAACTGTCGTAAACGTAAAAGTGAGATTGATGAGATGTTTCTGGGTAATGAGCGTGCATTTAAAGGTTATACTATTGTGTACAGTTGTCAGAGTTTTCAATAACTCCGTTGAGGCAACTTGGTAAGGTTGAGGTTTGTATATGACTGACTAAAGTTGATAGGACACTGTGGATGACTTTCAAGATTTGGTGTGGGGAACAGTTGGCCTAAATTATTGTTTTCTCCCAGTCATGAGAGGCGTCGCTAGCGTATTTATGCTTCTGTCCTCTGGGGCGCCTTAATACCGAAATAGTTGAATAAAAATAATGAAATAATACAGCGCCTTAATACCGAAATAGTTGAGTAAAAATAATGTAATAATACAAAAATCACCTAAGAATAAACAAAAGTCAAGAAACAAGTGATATATGCCTTAGTTTACTAAGAAAGAAAAAAAAGTGGCAGGGGGATAATAGTTTGCCCTAGAAAAAAAAAGTGGTAGGTGCAAGATTGGTAAGAAAGCGGTAAACGCTAAAAACAGCCCGGTATTGACATGCTTCCACAGGGTGTCGATTGTTATCGTGTGTCATACTAATTCATTCAGTTATCATCAATGATTTCTACCCATTTTTGTTAGTAATGTTATAATAATTGTAAGGTGATAAGATGATAATTGATTTGCTTGTTTGATGGTTTATTCACACACACACACACACACATAAGAGTACGTATATAGACGTGGCACATGTGTATAACTTTCTCCCTTAACACGCAGTGACGCAAACAGAAATCTCACTGTTGATGGTGAAAACGGTCTGAGTAAGGAGGCTGTGAATGTGGGCAGCTTACGAATGTATAGAGTTCGTCTTAAAGGTAAAAAAAAAAAAAAAAAAAAGTAACAGACAGGGCTCCGCAATCATAAAACTTTCTCGTATCCTTATTGTTGACTCGTTAATGGAAAATGACTGATAATTCTATCAAAGATTTATTAAATTTGTTCAAGACAATATATACCGTTTGGATTAAGCTTTTGAACCCTGTCTCCAAGGAAAGAGGTAACGATGTTAATTGTGTAAATATATTCTGAATACATTCTATATTCACGTTTGATGAGTATACTTAAAGGCTTTCTTGATTCATAAATAAATGAATCATAAACCATTCCTAATAATGTCCCAGTTCTTTAAACGTAATAAGATATTCCTGAAAACAATTACACTCCCCATTTGATACATTTCCTTTTAAGTTTCACATTTTCTTATTTTCACAATACCAATCATTATTGTAGTGTATGTACTGAAGAGCTGATTCAGTAGTGAGAAGTCATTAAATCGTAACAAAGTCAACTTATTGGCATTTTTATGAGTTATTATCTATTTGTATAGTATGGGTATAGAGTTCTCTACACTCGCGAGGCCCTGTCTCAACTTTCAATGCCATCAAGTAGCCTTTTAAACCTTATGTAAGTTGCCAGCATTCACTGCCTCGCTGGTTAGTATATTTCAACCATCCACCATCATATCACGTAAAACCAGTATTTTTTTATATGCATGCTGAGCACCACTTTACCCCGCTTTTTGTTATGACCTCTGGTTACTCTAGTGTAGTATCTCCTTAGTATTGTACGCACTCAGTATCATCAAAGTGATATAGAAACTTGAAGGTTATGATTAAGAGCCCCATCTCTCTCTCTTTAAATGGGGTGAACAAAACTGGCAGATATAATCCAGATTTTGTTTATGCGGTGAATAATTTTACAACCATATTCTTGATCGCATACACTCCAACCCTCAAGGGAAAAAGAAGTGTCTGTAGCGCTCCCAAGCTGCTAGCACCTTGAGGTCAACTGTCACCTATGGTCATCCTACCCCTCCCCCAGCACCCGGATATATTTGGATTACACTTGATTGGACCTGTCTTCGCACAAGATTACCAAATTCCAACGAATATTACTGAGAAATATAACTTTACACTGAATACCGACTTTATAATACTGTTTCCCACGGTTACAGGGTCAGGGCTGCGCTAGCCTAACTTAACCACCACGGCGACATTGACCTACACCAGCACACAGCTCAGTCGTCTGAAGAAGGATAACGGTCATCCGACATCAGTGTTTGTGAAAAGTTAAAATCGCTAAATATATTTCATGCCAGAGGTAAGCGCAGGCAAAATCATGGGAAAGCTTTTGAAACATTATTTTCCAAGAGAAGGCGACGCGAATCAACTAAAATTAAACCACGAAAACATTTTGAAGATCTGCTGACCTTGGTGTTATCGAATGTCATCTTGCCCAACAAAATGGGCTCAGTATACAGATCATATCCAGGTCATATCAGTAATAGAGGCTTGGCAGATTATCGAGAAATTAGTACCATAACTACATTCTCTTCTACCAGTTTGGTAAATCAAAGCGTGAGGTCGGTGTGGCACTCTTTTGTCACAAAGACTTGCGTCCAGCCCAGCTGACGGTCGACGTACTGAGGGTCAGGATGTGTTATGGATTAAGGTTTCGCCCACATTACTCCCACGTCAAACTTGCATCATCATTTACTTCGTGGTTTATCTCCCTCAGCGTTTCCTGACTAGCGAGGCACTATTAGAATACCTTACCTACACATTTGACGCACTCAGGATAAGATAACTTTGAGCTTGTTATATGTGAGTGTGTGTGTGGGGGGGGGGGGATTTCAATAACACAGACACCACCATCCTCAAAGAACAACTACATCTGTCGCAGTGTTCACTTTCCCAAGCATGGTCGAAACACTCTTGACCTAACTCTTACTGATATGGCTGACCACTACCTACCACCCGAGCCTCTCCCCATCTCTAGTGCAGTCCTCATTTATCAGTGTTGTGAGTCCCCGCCTCCATCATCTCCCAACGCGAGCGAAGGGAAATTTCGGTTGGTAGGTAAAATCGTCATCACTGGACTCAGGTGACCAGTGATGATGATGTTGAAATCCTGTGGGTGCAGGGTCGTCAAACCTACAACCAGGCCTACCAACACTTCTTTCCCCAGAAGACGGTAATACTATACCCGGTCGATGTCCCTTAGATCTCAAACGCATCAAGCGACTTGTGCAGTAGTGAAATCAAGACTTATACAAGCAACTTCGCAATAAGGTGAAACGTGAAGCATAAGCCGCCAGGAAGGCCCATATTACCCTAGCAAGTGCAACATATAATGCAGACCAACACTTGTGCTTGTTATTATAGAATAAAAGAACTCCCTGACTGTGACAAGCGAAGGCTCTCCCCCTTCTCATGTGTAGACCAAAATAGCTATGAGGAAGGAGCACACCAAATCAACGACCACTTTGCCAATGATTTCCACAACTCGACATCAGCTCCCCTCAGCAAACTTGCCAACCCCATCTCTCCCAAGCACAGTAGAGGAATATCAAGTAGCTAAGCGTCTTAAAACCAAACGCTCAACCACACCCACAGATCTTTCAGTGAAATTATACAAGGATTTCTCCCATGAATTAGCTACACCGCTAACCGCTATAATTAATGCTTCACTCAGTCTGAATGCACTACAACTTGGAAGATTGCATATGTCACTCCACTACCTAAATCCACCAACCCAGAGTCTCTTAACAGCTTACGCCCTGTTGCAATCACTCAGCCTCCTAGACTTCATTTACCGTAACAATGAGAAGCGCAACATCTCTGTGGTACACACAGTCGTAGACTTCACCGAGGCTTTCGACTTGGCAAACCATAACATCATACAGAGTCGTCGACCTGGGACTACGGGGGTGTGTCGTCTTGTGGCTGGCGGACCTCCTGACCGGGCGGCACCAAACTGTCCGCTTTAGAGAACCACGTCGACATCAATATCACTAACATGCAGCGTACCACAGGGCACCAACATGGGGCCGCTCTACTTCCTCATCCTTATCAATGACGACCAGAGGGACACAAATCACCGCTGGAAGGACGTACATAACTACGCCTTTGGCATCATTATCAACAAATATCCGCTGACGGAAATAACTAGACGTCTCTCCAGCTGACCCCAGGAATGTCCAAATTTTTTTTTTCACTCTTGCCAGTTAGTAATGGTTGATGCTTGAAGATCCGGGACTCTGCTGTGCTTGATGTTCCACGCCGGCAGCCGTTCTAACTACGTGTCGATAGTGAAGGAAGT
>JAUUDZ010125975.1:0-19147 GCA_032361705.1 Panulirus versicolor
CTTGATCAGGGTTACGTCAAGAGTAAAAAGTCTCCTTTGGCAAGGTTTATCATTGGGAGTACAGTCTCTTTAAATAATTTTTCACTCCAAAGGAGTGTACATTTCCCTGCTACTGAAGGTGACACAGCCTTGGTCTGCAAGAGCCTTTAGGAAGGTCCTGGGTAACTGCAAGACTCTTTCACAGAAATTGGTCTTGGGTTAGTCATAATAATATATGCCTGCTTCCTGCCCCAGGAGTCCCATCTACATTTATATGGCTATTGCTGCATTCAAGAAGCAGGCCATGTCGCCACTTGGGACCATAGAACATAAGGTGTTTTGATGTTGTATGTTTATGTATAGTGCAACTTTTGTAATGAAGACACAAAGAACTAACCACATGATAGCCCGATAGCTCTGCTCTCTTTGCACATAGACTTATACATATCATTACACTTTATGACATTTAATCCTGACTGGTGGATATGGCTGGCTTTCTGAGTGCTACAGAATTCTCCTAAAGATAGAAAGGACTTGTGGCAGGAAGTTAGTTTGTATACACATACAAATGGAGTGCAATCAAAAACTTTCTGTTAAATTATTCTCCATTGCATCACAACTCCCGAAACACCCATCTCTGTCTCTCATGATGTTGCTGTTCTCTTCCAGTTCTGTTGCCATTTTAGCCACTTTTATTTATTAATAGCCATCTGTATGTGCCCCTTCCACCAAGGCTTAGACCCATGACTCACTTGTGGTTTCTTCTTCCCACACTTTCTGTGTAGAAACTAGCTACACAAGGACTGACTGTTTTGTTACTTCTTTCTTCACTTGAACAGCAAAGCTGTGGCACTTTGTTCCTACGTTCATCTTCACCTCTTCCTAAAACCTTTGCACTTTTTAAAGTCAGGTCTACAAACAACTGTGGAGCTCTGACTTATTTCTTTATTTTTTTCTCACTTTGCTATGCTATGTTTTCACATGAGATGATCATGATTGGAGCATGTTTTGCCTGTGCCATTTCAGTAAGTATATGAAAAACTATAGCTGAAGAATGATGTCACATAACATTTAGGTCTTTATGAAATATGTTTTTGTATTTTGCTGTTTTTGCAAATTAGGCTTATTTCTCAATTCTTATGATAAATCATGGTAAATAATAAGGCTCATGTGAGCATTTAGTAAATTTTGCACAAATTGGAAATGTTTGATACTGATTTGTTTAATGGATTATGTTTCAGATGGTACCAGATGGCACTTCAGGTACACCCTCGGAATGGAAGACCATTCAACCAGTTGGCAATCATTGCAGTTAATCAGGTTAGGGTGGCATGTGCTGTCTCATATTAAGTAAGATGGGCTCTGAGTTCGAGCTTTTGGGTTACAATACTGGAAGGAATATTGAATGGATTGAATTAGACATAGAGAAAACTGTTTGATAAGCTGAGAGATTTCCAGTGGAATTTACATTTTAAGTTATTGCTCTAAAAATTAACTTTGGGATGCTCCAAATTTGTGTGCATGGAAGGCTTCTGATTGTTAGTGAAAGTTTGTACAGTGCAAATGAATTTGTGGGAGAGCAAATGCAGGTATGATTGGTTTGAAATGTATAAAGCTGACTGAACTATATGGCTGTCATCAGTGAAATAGGCAAACACAAGACAAAAATTGAGTCATGCTTTATGAATGCAAAGATTTTTAAGTATGATGTACCTTGAAGGGCTACATGACAGAACTACTCAAAACTCAGTAACCACCAGCTAAAACTCAACCCCCATGCTTTACCCATGATGTCATGCTTTTGCATTCCCCTGTCCCATCCATCTTTGCTGTCAGTCTCTTATTGTCTTCGAATCTGTTAGGATAAATCTCTTGTCAGGACTAGACTTTTTCATGAATAAGTTTGCTAGCTCTGAGAGCTATTGATTAGGGATTATTATATTCTTTTATGAATAGAAGGATACACTGGGACAAATACAGATTTTTCATTTTGAAGGGATAGTTATACTGGCCATTTTGGTTTTCAGAGCAAATGCTTTGTGCTCACATGGCAGTATAGTTAATGATCTTGGAATTGTTTTAATGCCTGCAAAGGAACATAGGTTATGATCAATATTTCAAAAGTTTTGTGCAGTGTAAAGTTAATACAGTATTTTCTGGAACATTCAATTTGTAATAAGTATTTGTTACCTCAACATGAATCATTCTAAATGATTTATTTTGTGTTTTAGAAAAAGGAAAGCATCATTGATGCTTTCAAGATCCATGTGCTTACGTAGGGAGAGGCATGAAGGTATGGAGAGACATATTGCGTTCTTGTTTGCTTGCTTCCCTCTTGCCTATGGGGTCCCATCTATCTTCTTTTGGGCCCCACAGTGCTCAGGGAACCAGCCACTTCCACCAAGCAGGACTACAGGTTATAGAGTGCCATGCTGTTGTATGTCAACATGAGGAGAGTGAGCAGTAAGTGTTCAGAGTGATTACTATTTATATTTTATGAGGAGAGTTTTACATTCTCGTTGCCCTATCTCTTAACCTTGTATATATGTACCATGTCATTACTCCTAAGGATGTTTGCACACACACACACCCTAGGTATGCCCGGTACCCATACTGTCAACCAGCTCCTAGTGGAGGATAAACAGCTAGGTGGACTGTGGACTGGCTGCCGTGACCAGTATTTGAACCTATACTGATTTGATTTCAGGTCTGTAACACTAACTGCAACATGAATGAGGGCTGTGTTTTCATTGTGGTAGTTGCTTCATGGGCATGAAGGGTATTGTTATATTTAAATCAGTGTTTATAATGTTTTAGGGATGGTTGATGTCCAGAGCATAGATTGGAAAATGTAACATAAGTATTTCTGGGGAGTGTTATTTCGGATGGGGTAGTTTTTAAGACTGAATTGGGAAGGCAGTTGTTTAATGTTTGTTATATCACTTGGTGTGTATATGTTTTGTCAGTATTGTTTGTAGGGGATGGGGAGAGCTATATGTATAGGTTGTTGAAATGTGAGGCAGGAGTAAGCTTTTTCTGTTTAGGGGTTGGTGTTTATCTCTGGAATGGTGTGGATCTGGAGAGTTTAGTACTGTTGCATAAAATTTTGTGGAAAGAGAGAGGCATTAAAACAGCCAACTTTTCTCATTCCTTGAACAACTAAGCTTTGAAATTTTTCTTTCTTCTTTTATCTTTCTCTGATTTCAGTGACAGCCATGAAAGTATTATTACAGTTTAAAGTGGAGTCAGGGTAAATAGCAACTTTAGTACTGTTACGCCAAAAGTGTACCATATGAGTAAACTGGGTTATGGAAATCTTGGTCATGATGTGTATAGCAGTCAGTCTTTTTATCATACTTGTTCACTGTTTGACACCTCTGTAAGGTAGCTCAAAGAACACATGGACAATGACTTCACTTGCTCACGTTCACTCTCTAACTCTCATGTATAATGCACCAAAACCAGAATTTGTCACCCAAAACCAAAACCTTGACCACTTCATATACCCATATTCAGCCCATTGACAGCATGTTGCCCCCATATACTGCATCAATCTGATTTATTCTATCCTATGCATGCCTCACACCCTCCAGAATGTTCTGGCTTTGATACCTTAAAGCCTCTTTCACTCCATCATTCTCCTCAGTCTTCCACTCCCCCTTGCTTCCTACACTTTTGACAAGTAGATCCCCTTAGTTAGTGTTTCTTCACTCTTCTCTTCAGCACACTCTCATTGCCTCTTAGTCAGGCTATGTTTACTGCTGCACCGTACTCGTACATTGTCATTTCTTACATGATCAGTATACCTTACAAAACCTCATATTCTTCCCAGGCATTTGATTTCCAACACATCCACATGCTTCCGTTCTTTAGCACTCAGGGCACAAGACTTACATGCTTATAGTACTACCAGGACCACTATACCATCTTACATAGCTGTCTTTGCCCACGTTGACATTGATCTCTCCTTCCATGCACTTCTCAGTGCACACAGGACCTTAGCCTCCTTTTTCTCCTTATGACTTACATCATCATCTCTGTCTCAGTCTACTGCCATGTTCACTCTTAAGGACCAAAAGCACTCCACTTACTCCAGATCCTCCCAATTCATTCTCATTCTATCCTGTCCTACTGTCACAGTGTCAACTGTAATTTTTATTCACCAAATCTTTTTTCTACTGTTTAATAATGATTGATGTGTTTCAACAGAAGAGGCCTCTGGATGTAGTGTATTATTATGTACGTTCCCTGACCGCCTCCAACCCATTCATGTCAGCACGTGATTCCCTCGTCTCAATGTTTGATGACATTAGAAAAAAGGTAAGGACTAGATGCAACTTCTAAGATTCATTGAGAGGCTATGAACATTTTTATTGCCTTTGAATAATGACTTTTTTCAGAGTATTTCTTCAAAAGTAGGCTTGAGTGAATTTTTGTTACTGATATTATGCATCCTGGATGCCATGTGTGTAAAAGGCTGTGTATTTCAGGTTAATGGGGAATATTATGTTCAGAAATTTGGTATGGTGATGAGTACCCTCTTTCATCAGTATTAAGTAATCTTTACATGGGATTCTTTGGAACAAAATTATTATATTTTACCCTCTAAGGCACTCTGGTTTAGGTAAACAGATGATATTCTTTGTGTTTGGCCATCAAGCAAAAATTTACAAACATTTCACCCTTTACTTAACAATTTAATACCTTCTTTCAAATTTACTGTGGAAGTGGAAAATAATTATAAGTTACCTATTTTAGATTATGTCATCCATAGGGTTGGAAACGTTTAAGTTTAGCATCTACAGAAAACCCACCAATGTTCTTATATTCATTATTTCTCAACGCAACATGACAAAGTTAAACAATTATCATTCCAGTCAAAGTTTCTTAGGCCATTACATATATGCAGTCCAGAATTTATTGATAATGAGTTTGAGAAGATCTGTTCTTTTGGATCAAAGTTAAAGTATCTTAGATCTTTCATTGATAAATCTTTTGAGTTGGCAAAGAAATCACTTTATAGAGATAATACCAAGCATCTTTTAGTTTTCCCATTTAGTGATAATTTTGTGTTTCTCCCCATGTTACTTAAATCCTTTGATGTGAATGTAGGCTTCAGCAGCAACAGTACTATTAAAATATCTTAATTAAAAAACTTGCCAGAAAAGCCTGTGGGCTGTGTTTACAAAATACCTTTTTGCACATGTCAGCGCTGCTTCCCTAAATACCTCCCATTCTTCACCCACTCTTCACACTTACTGATGACATTAATTGTACGAACACTATGCCTAATTTTGTCCCCAGTTAGCCCTAAATGACTTGTATTTTTCATAATTAGTCTCATTTTTGAATTTCTAATTCATCTATGTTTCAATTAGGTTGAGAAATGTTTTGTAAGTATCTCTTGAAGTAAGAAAGAGGCCTGCAATGTTTCAAGAGTGGTCTTGATAGTTGGGAACTCTTGTTGGCTGTTTGATTATCCATGCTGGGTAGAGCATAACCAATCCTTATGATGTACATTGAAATCCCTTTCATTGAGGATTTCAACTTGTGGATGTGAAGATGCTGATGCATTGTAGCAGAAAGTCAAATAGGTAGTCAAAGAGTAGTATGTGGTTAGAGGATTTTATATGGGGGTGGATGTTTGAAGCATTAGAGTTATTGAAAGCAGAGAAATTTTGTGCCAGATTTGCATCTAAGCAAGGAAATTCAGGATCCATGAGGTAAATGCTTGGTCTAACCCATTTGAACAGAAAAGGAATCAAAGATAATAGGTACATAAACGGATGCTGCAGCTCCTTAGTTTATTTCATTTATGCCTTATTTGGAGCAGAGGAAATGTTGATTTTGATAACTGTAATTTGCACAAAGTACTCTCAGTTTATTGTGTCACATAACCTGGACATCTGTAGTAATTTGCACTATAAGATTGATGTAATTTTCATATTTTGTATATAAATATACAGTACTTCTTTTTACAGTACATCTCGGCACAGCATAATGAACCAGTTTCTAAGAGCATGCAAACAGCCGTAGGCCGGGCTGTAAATAACGAGGGATTGAGACAAGAAATATGGATTCGGCCAGACAGTGGAGCTACAAATTGTCGTACTCTCTCTCATTCCAGCAATGATGAAGACACAAGTAAAGAAGATGAATTGAAGAAGTTGTCACTTGAACAGGTAAGCCCATCTGAATTTTTTAAAGAGCTATAAATTTTCTTTAGCATAGTCTTGTTTAATGTTGACAGGAGAATTATTTTTGTAAGGAGAGGAAAGTAAGTGCCATAATATGAGTTGTTCAGAGAAATCGTACGCATTCAGACTCATTTTTTAAGGGTGAGGATGAAGGTTGTCATTATCTCCCAACTGGTAATGCAAACCTGTGACATTAATCAGAGATGTGGACCACCAGTATACATTTACCACAGTGCCAAATAAGTATCACCAAAAAGCACTAGTCCATCAAATGTTCTAACTGCATATCATTGTCATGCATTAGAGACTTCTAAGGATATTAGAAATGCAACCACCACTCATACAACAATTCCCAAAACACCATCACAAACCCCCTCACCTTCAGTGCAAGTAACCGATGAACATCACAGAACACATACTCCCACTCTTCCTTCACAAACAAGCTATTTTACTCCACAGAACCCCAGTGACAAAATAAACATATGGCAACTCAGCACTAGTGGCATTAGAAGCAAACACAGACATACTCAACTAACTTAGAGGACACAACATTCACATAGCCCACATCCAAGAAACCAGACATACACCTAGATTTACTCTCCCACTTTTCAACTACTACACAATTGTAAGAAATGACAGAGAACACTGACAAGGAGGAGGATTCATAACACTCATCTGTCAAACTGTGCCTTTCTCCAACATCATTGTCTGTATTTTCACAAAAGTCTTCAGTTACTCTTTTAACCCCAACCAGACATAGATCCAGCTCACAACCTCTAGTCCCTTGAATGGACCGTCTCTCCCACTAAACAAAACACTTAACTATTTTAGGTATCACATGAGACACACATAACATTCACTCCCCACACCAACAACATAGACGCAAAAGCAGCACTTAAATTAAATGCCTTTAAAGCTCTAACTGGCTCTGGATTTAGACAAGAACAAGAATCACTCAACATCTTATACAAACAATCCATCTGCTCCACTTAAAACAATACTTCACCTGCCAGGTCCTCCACATTCTCAATAAGCATAAAAGAAAGCTGCAATCCACACAAAATAATGCACAAAAAATGAACTCTCAACACCTTCACAGTGAAACAAGGGTTTATCCTAATCCAGACCCACCTCAGCATGCTCAGTACCCAATTCTATGCAATAGCACTAGATCCCTCCCACCCAAACCACTCGGTAATTTACCACCAACTGCTAAATAGAGATAAAAAGTTTACCCCTGCCTCACACTTCAGTAACCTCTAGTCACAGATCCCGCCTTTCCTAGCAACTATAACAGACAAATTGCATACGAACCTGACAAGCACTAAACAGCCACCCTTCTAGCTCAGTTTGAAACTCCAACCCACGAGACATAACCCATCAGAAACTTCAGTTCCCAGACAGACTTGAGGTACATTCTCCCGCCATGACAATACTAGAAACATTGTGTTGGCTTATCCCAAGACCCTTCATGCCCATGATGCAACTACCATAAAAAACACACCAAGCACTCAGTTGTCCTGCATTGTCTGTACATAGACACTGTACATATACAACACACAGTATCATAACAGTTTATAAACCGTGATCCTCACCAGTGGATGTGACCTGCTTTCTGAGTGCTGCAGGAGCCTCATAAGAATAGAAGAGATCCCTTAGGCAGGAAGTAAGTACATTTATTTGATTTTTTGTCATTCTTGTTCTCCATCCCTATGTTAGTGAGGTAGTACCAGGAACAGACGAAGAAAGGCCACATCCACTCGCATCCATTCTTTTGCTGTCATATGTAATGCACCAAAACCACAACTCCCTATCCACAAACAGGCCCCCACAGACCTTTCCATGGTTTACCCTGGGTGCTTCACATTCCCTGGTTCAGACCAGTGACAGCATATCAACTCTGGTATACCACATCATTCCAATTCACTCTATCCCATGCACACCTTTCACCTTCCTGCACATTCAGGCTCTGATTGTTCAAGATATTTTTCACTCCATCCTTCCACCTCCAGTTTGGTCTCCCCATTCTTCTGGTTCCCTCCACTTCTGACTCATATACCCCCTTTGTCAACCTTTCCTCACTCATTCTCTCCATATGTCCAAACCATTTCAGCCCACCCTCTTCCACTCTTATCACACTTTTTATTGCCACACATCTCTCTTACCCTTTTTATATTTACTTGACCAGACCACCTCTAACCACATACTGTACTCAAACATTTCATTTCGAACACATCCACCCACCTTTGCACAGCCTATAGTATCTATAGCCCATGCCTTGTATCCATATGATATTGTTGGGACTACTACTCCTTTAAACATAACCATTTTCTCTTCCCAGATAACATTCTATCTTTCCACCCATTCTTCATTACTCCCACAACCTTTGGCCCATCCCCCACCCTACGACTCACTTCTGCTCCCGTGGTTCTAATTGATTCTAATTGATGCCCCATGTCCACTCCTAGGTATTTATAACACTTCACTTCCTCCATTTGTCCTTTCATGCTCACCCCTCAGCTAATCTGTCTCTCACCCCTGCTGAACCTTAATTACCTTGATTTTATTCACATTTACTCTCAACTTCCTCTTCTCACACACTCCTCCAAACTCAGTCACCATCTTCTGCAGTTTCTTAATTGAATCAGCTGCCAGTGCTATAACATCGGTGAACACTAACTGACTCACTTCCTAGGCCTTCTTGTCCCCAATGCATATGTATTGAAATACAAGAAGGGGAGGGTTTCTAGCCCTCTGTTCCCGCCCCCTTTAGTCGCCTTCTACGACACACAAGGGAAATGGAGGTAGAATTCTTTCTCCCCTACAGAAGGAGTCAAGTGGGGAGTGCTCATCCTCTTTGAAGGCTCAGATTGGGGTGTCTGAATGTGTATGGATGTAGCCAAGATAAGAAGAGAAGAGAAATAGGTAGTATGTTTGAGGAAAGAAACCTCAGTGATCTGGTTCTGAGTGAAATGAAGTGCAAGGTAAAGGGGAAGAATGGTTTGGAAATGTCTTGGGAGTAGAATCAGGGGTTGGTGAGAGGACAAGAGCTATGGATGGACTAGCACTACTGCTGAAGCAGGAGTTCTGGGAATGTGTGATAGTGTAAGGAAATGAATTGTACAATGATGTGGGTAAAACTGAAAGTGGTTGTTTAGAGATTGGTGATTATTGTTGCTTCTGCATCTGGCTGTGAGAAGAAAGATCGTGAGAGGGAAGTGTTTTGGGGGCAGTTGAGTGAGTTTGTCAGTAGCATTGGTGTAGGAGACTCGGTTTTAGTGATGGGTGATTTAAATGGGAAGGTAAGTATTGTGGCAGTATAGGGTATGATTAGTGTGCATTGGGATAGGTAGTAGTTGGGAGTCCGCCACTGACCAGGAAGGTATACTACCAGTACTACCAACCTGGGAATTGGTAGGGTTAGTGATGGCTGCATGGTTAGCCAGCACTTCATTGGTCATCAAGTTGCACTCTGACCCAACTAGCTGTCTTTTGTTTCTGCCTAACCTACACTTGGACTATTGGCATTCTGTCCACAAACATAGAATTTTTCCTTGTTACACATAACACTTGACAACACTTTACTCACATAACTTATTTTTTGTAACTCTAGATATTCCTGTGGTGAGCACTATGTGCTAGCCCTGCATTTTGGCAAAATGTTAGGAGCAGTAGATAGAAGTAGTAGGTAAGGAGCATTAGGTTGAAATATTAGGTAGTAGTCGGTAGGAAAATTAGGTAGGAGCATCTATAAACACAGTGCTAGACTGGCCCTCTGCCAGTGGCCTGTTATGGGTGAGGCACTGAAGGCTAAGAAGCGGCATTGGAGTTTACTAGTTTTGGAGATGTGATTACCTTGGCTACCCCCTTCAGGAAGTTTGAGAAAGGAACAGGCATCAAAGACATAGATAGATAGATAGCCATATGTTTGTCCACCTGAAGCTGGGAGAGTACTTAGAAGTCCCTGCACAAGGAGAATAAAAGGGATAGCATAGATTTAATGGGAAGAGATGGAGTTGGAGGATTAAGGAGCAAAGTTGAATTAGGGGAAAAGAAAGCACTTAAGATTGTGGGTTAATCATTTGGAGAGGTATCTGCAGATTGATACATTGGAAGAGAGGAGGAAAGGTTGAATTACAGAAGTTAACAAAGAAAGAAAAAGCTCTGTCGGTGAAAGTGCTGTAGTAGTCAAATCATCATACTTTCTTTTAATGAAGGCGTGCTTTACTCAACAAAGAATAACTTTGACATGATTCTGAGCAGAAATGAAAGTGGAGTAGGTTTCAGGGGACGGGAGGAGTTTTAAGACCTGATGTTTTGTCTTTGATGCAACATCCAACAGAGCAGGATTGATCAAACTATGATGGGTGGAGAAAAAGTAGGTTACTGGAAGTAGGATTTCTTTCTAGCCAAGATTACCTCTGCCACGGATTCAGCACAATATGAGGCATCTTTGCCAGTGAAGCAGTACTTTTCCTTTTTAAATTTAGTAAAAGACTTGAAAGAACCCATGTGGGATTACTACTGAGCTTTCGAAAGTGCCAGAGTTGGCATTTCAAGGTCAAGGATAGAGAGTAGGTGTGTCCACTTAGATGTGATATAAATAGATTGTGGTATTAGGTCCCTAAGGGGGCAGAAATAGTGTATTTATAGTGAGATAGCTCAGAAGTAAATCCTGATACCACTTTGATTTTTTTCTTAAATCTTAATTTCATAGTACAAAGCATGTCATTGCTTTTTTTACTAAGCCAAACTCATGTGCAAAATTTATCAAGTCTTTTATGCATTACTGGTGTAGTTTTTGGTTTTAAGTTGTGGAAGTGGTTGGTCACCGAAATATATACAAAAGACGGCATGTTTGAATACCTTGCATGATGGGAAAATAGCCAGATGTAGATGAAGAAAACTCTTCAAGTGTTTTTTCTGTTTAATTTCACAGATTATGAAGAGATTCCTTACAAGCTACCTTCACTGCCATGGAATGCTGTTTTCACGGGTTGGTTTGGATGGATTCCGAGAGTGTTGTTTGAGCATGTTGCTGGAGTTTTCTATGTTGCTTCGTGCATCACCTCCACGACTCTCAACTTATCACCTACTCCAGATTATAACCATCAATATGTATGCAGTCAGCAACACTGAGCTGAAGGGTAAGTGCTGAAATTAATTTTGTCTGGTAATACTTTATTTTTCAATTGTGATATCAGGTCTTTTCAACAAAATGATAAGGTAAGATTTTTATGGTTTTGCTTTGCTTCTTTTCTTATCTTATGAACACAGTTTGCCTTACTTGATATGTAGCATGACACTCATTATTTACAGCATCATTTGTAATGTTTTTCTTCTCATTTTGAAGGATGAAGTAGGCACTCGCTGGCATGCTAGCATGTGAAAACCAAAATATCTTGATGTTGAATATTACTTTGGGACTAAGAAAGACACAGTACTTGAATGAAACTGTTATGTTCCTCAGTTTGGGTGAGCACTGCCTACTCATGTACTATTGCCTTGACTTTCAGCTGATATTTTAAAAATCTTGGAAAGAAAAAGCAATTGGATTAAGCATATGTATTCCATTACTTTTCATGAAGGTCCAGCAAGTATGCTGAAAGAAGTGAGAAGGAGTGCAGGTTTCTAAGATAGTCATTGCTTAGCATTGTAACATTTCACAGTAATTCATAATGATGTCATAAAGGTCCTCCGTGAATCACAGAATAAATTTTCATCCATCCTCTGTCTTTGCTATGCTGTTCCTAGCTTATGATTTTCTCTTGATATATTTGTGATTTCATGCTTTTCATTGGATATTTTTTGGTAATGCATCCATGATTAGAGATACAAATAGAGTAGTCTCTTTTATGGTTTCTTCTGTTGTGTCAAATGGAAGGAATGAGTGGAAACTTTCTTCAGTTATCAGAAAGCTGCCTTATCAATGATAAGTTAATGCACATTGTTGAATTTTGATTGAGATTATCTCTTAACTTTCACTTTTAATCAACAATAACTTTAAAGGACTTTTCAGGTGAAAGATGTGGCTTGTCATGGGGTCCATAGTGAGGGAGCTGGATAGTAGAGGATCTGGGACAGGTGGCTTGTCATGGATCCATGGAAAGGGGTTTGACTAGTGAAGGGTTGAGGCAGGTGGTCAATCATGATATCTTTGGGAAGATGGGTGGTTACTGAAGGTTCTGGGTAGGTGGCCTGTCATGTGATGCGTGGAGATGTGACAGGTGGCCTGTCATGGGAGCCATGGAAAGGGGGCTGACTAATGGAGGATCTGAGATGGGGGGCCTGCCGTTGATCCATAGAAAGGGGTCTGATTAGTGGAGGGTTGAAAGAGATGGTCTGTCATGGGACCCATGGAGAGGAGGCTGGCTAGGGGAGGATTGAAGCAAATTGCCTTTCATGGGATCCATGGAGATGGGGCTGGCTAGTGGAGGGTTTGGGCGAGTGGCATATCATTAGATCCAAAGAGAGGGGGCTAGCTAGGTGAGAGTCTTGGGCAGGTGGTCTGTCATGGTATCCATGGAGAGGTGGCTGGCTAGTGGAAAGTCTGTGGCAGGTGGCCTGTTATTAGATCCATGGAGGAGGGGCTGTGGTGGTTTTTGGGGCAGGTGGCCTGTCATGGGATCCATGGAGAGGTGGGAGGCTAGAGGAAAGTGAGGTCAGGTAGTCTGTCATGGAATCCATGGAAAGGGGGCTGGCTAATCGAGGGTTCAGGGCAGATGGCCTGTCATGGGATCCTTGGAGAGGGGGCTGGTTAGTTGAGGGATTAGTTTTTCTTAGCTAGTCTCCTAATGTGGGACTTTGATGACAGGTTCAGTACAGTTCAGCTCTGAAGTCCTTCTCATACACAGAGTCCTGAAGCTTATGTCTTACTTTATGATAATGATAATGAAGCCTTCTTTCTCTTGTCCCAGCCTTCATTACTTTACATTTACTTGGGTTTAATATATATATAGCAGTAGTGATGATGCTTGGAATGGTGATGTTCCCATTGTTTGCTATGATGTATGTGATTAGCCATACATGTTAATGATTTTTATTGTGCACCTCAGTTGGTTGTGCTTGCATATTGTTAGTGTACTTCTCTAGTGGTTGTGTTTGAATATTGTTAGTGTATTCCTCAAGTGGTTGTGTTTGTATGTTGTTAGTGTACTCCTCTAGTGGTTGTGTTTGTATGTTGTTACTTTACTTATCTGGTGGTTGTGTTGTATATTGTTAGTGTACTCCTCTAATTGTTGTGCTTGTACATTTTTAATGTACTCCTCTAGGTGGTTGTGTTTGTATTTTGTTGGTGTATTCCTCTAATGGCTGTATTTGTATATTGTTAGTGTACTCCTTTACTGGATGTGTTTGATTGTTAGTGTACTCTTCAAGTAGTTGTGTTTGTATATTGTCAGTTCAGTGTACTCCTATAGTTGTTGTGTTTGTATGTTGCTATTACATTGTTAATGTACTCCTGTAGTGGTTATGTTTGTATATTGTTAGTACACTGTTAATGTATTCCTATAGTTGTTATATGTTTGTATATTGTTAGTACTTTGTTGATGTACTCCTATAGTGGTTTTGAGCATTGTTAGTGTACTGCTCAGTTGTACTGTATGTGAATTGTAAGGCCCTCATCTAGTCCTTGTGTATGTGCTTTGTTAGTGTTCTCTTCAAGTGGTTGTGAATGTACATCGGTAGTGTACAGCTCAGGTGGTTGTGCATGTACATTGTAAGTGCCCTTATCCAGTGGTTGTGTTTGCACATTGTTAGTGTATTCCTCTTTTGGTTGTGCATGTATATTGTTAGAGATAATATGTATGTATGTATTTACTATTACTGTTAAATGATTATGTGGTAGACATGAGTATGGTGGTGTAGCTGCAGCTCTGGTGTTGGTCATTTTGCAAATGTGAGGATGGTGGTTATGTTGCAGACTTGAGGTTGATGATGTAGCTGGTGTTTCTGGTGGTGGTTGTGTTGCAGTTGAGTGTCATGGTATAGTTTTTAGCTGTAGTGTTGGTTGTAATGCAGATGTAAGGGTGATGTTGCAGTTAGCAGCTCTGATGTTGGGTGTGCTGCAGATTTGGGGTTGGTAGTATGGCTAGTAATTTAGAGTTGATTGTGTTGCAGAGGTGAGGGTATTGGTGTAGTTAGAAGCTCTGCTGGTGGTTGTGATGCAGACATGGGTGTTGACGTAGCTGGTTGTTCTGGTGATCCTTGTATTGCAGATGTAAGGATGGGGTAGTTGACAGCTCTGGTGTCAGTTGTGTTGCAGATGCGAGGGTGGTAGTGTAATTGATGGTTCTGGTGTTGGCTATGTTGCAAACATGAATGTGGATCTGGTCTTGGTTGCATTGCAGTTATGAGCATGGTGTTGTAATTGTTTGTGTTGCAGACATGAGGGTGGTGGCATTGCTGTTAGTTCTAGAGTTGGTAGTGTTGCAGATGTGAGGATGATGATCTAATTGGTAGCTCTGGTGTTGGTTTTGTTGCTGATGTAAGGGTGGTGGTGCTACTGTTCTGTTGTTGGTTGCATTGCAGACATGAGCGTAATGGTGTAGCTGGTAGTTCTGGTGTTGGTTGTGTTGCAAATGTGGGAATGGTGGTGTTGCTGATAGTTCTAGTGTTATTTGTGTTATGTGAGGTTAGTGGTGCAGTCATTATCTCTGTTGTTGGTAGTGTTGCAGACATGTAGGTGATGGTATTGCGGGAAGCCCTAGCACTATACTGGTTTTGTTGCAGATGTGTTGATGTGGTGTAGCGGGTAGTTCTGGTTTTGGTTGTGTTCCAGCCATGAGGGTAGTGGTCTTAAGTTTTATTGCAGACATGAGGGTGGTGGTGTAACTGGCAGCCCTCATGTTGGATGTATTGCAGATGTGATGGTGGTAGTGCAGCCAGCAGCTCTAATGTTACTTGTGTTGCAGATGGGTGGGTGATGTAACTGGCAACTCTGGTGCTAGTTGTGTTGCAGATGTCTGGTTGGAGGTGTAGCTGACAGCTCTGGTGTTGATTGTGTTGCAGATGTGAGGGTGGTGGTGGTGCAACCAGCAGCTCTGGTGTTGGTTATGTTGTTTACAGGAGGGTGATGGTTTGGCTAGCAGCTTTGATGTGGATTGTGTTGCAGATGTGAAGTTGGTGTTGTAACTGGCAGCTATGGTGTTGGTTGTTTTGTAGACATGAGGTTGGTAATGTAGTTGGCAGCTCTTGTGATGCTTGTGTAGGTGTTGGCATATTTGGCAGCTCAAGTGTTAGGTATGTTGCAGAGATGTGTTGATGGTAGTGTAGCTGGCAACTTTGGTGTTGTTTATGTTGCAGATGTGTGGGTGTTGTAGCAGGCTGCTGTGATGTTAGGTGTGTTGAAGACGTGTGCATGATAGTGTAGCTAGTAGCACTGGTATTGGTTGTGTTGCAGACTTGGGTTTTGGCATAGCCAGTAGTCTGGTTTTGGTTGTATTGCAGATGTGTGTGGTTGGTTTTGTTGGTAGTTCTGATGTTGGTTACATTGCAAATGTGAGTTTGGTTGTGTAGCTAGCTGCTCCTGTGTTGTTTGTGTTGAAGACATGAGGGTGGTGGTGTAGCCATTTCTCTGGTGTTGGTTGTATTGGAAATGAGTATGGTGGTGTACCTGGCTGCTCTGGTGTTGGTTGTGTTGCACACATGAGGATTATGGTGTGGCTGTGTTTTAGTTATGACAGTTGTGGTGTTGCTGGTATCTCTGGTGTTGGGTGTGTTGCAGATGTGAAGTTGGTGGTGTATCTGGCAGCACTGAAGTTGTTTGTGTAGCTGGCAGCAGGGCATTGGATCAGGCAGCAGCTCTGGTGTTTGTTGTGTTGCACCCTTTAGGGTGTTGGTGTATCCAGCAGCTCTTTTGTTGGTTGTATTGCATATGTGAGGGTATTGGTGTAACTAGCAGCTCTTGTGTTGGTTATGTTGCAAACATGAGGGTGATGGTCTATCTAGCAGCTCTGATGTTGGTTATGTTGCAGATATGTGGGTGGTGGTGTAGCTGTCAGCTCTGGTGTAGGTTGTTTTGCTGCCATGGGGGTAATTGTGTAGATGGCAGGTTTTGTATTGGTTGTGTTGAAAATGTGTGGGTGTTGGCGTAGCGAGCAATTCTGGTTTTGTTTGTTTTGCACACATGTGGGTGATGGTGTAGCTGGCAACTCTAGTGTTGGTTGTGTTGCTGACATAAGGGCTGTTGTGTAGCCAGCAACTCTGGTGTTGATATGTGGTGTTTTTGTGTTGCATACATGAGGTTGATGGTGTAGCCAGTAGCTCTTCTGTTGATGCAAGGTGTTGTCGAGTTGTAAATGTGAGGGTGATGGTGTGTCTAGCAGCAGGGTGTTGATTTGTGGTGTTTGTTATGTTGCAGATGCACGGGTAGGTAGTGGATACCGGTCGGTGGCACAAGAGTTGGCATTAGTTTTGGCACAAGAAATGTTTGGGCAGCTAGTGCAGCTTGTGGTTGAACTGCTACCCCATCATGTCCAGCAGCACCATCACCAGCAGCAGCATCAGGTAGACCAGCCACCAGCGGCGGTGGACCCCCAGCGGCTCTTTACACCAACCCTGGCTCACTTCATGCCTGCCCTCAAGGTCAGTCACTTACTTAACTCTTCCACATGTACATACCAGAATCTCACCTCACATCACTTGTACATACCAGAATCTCATGTCACATCACCTTTATGTGCTAGAGCCTCACCTCACCCATATGTACCAGAACTTCACATCAGGGATATTACACAGTCCATATTAATATGGTAAAGGAACTAGATTCTGGAAAAGACTGAAATCACTGAGGCTCAACTCCCTAGCATGCAGATGGGAGAGCTATATCATCATCTGTACTTAGAAACTCCTAAAAGGTATGGTTTCCAACTTACATTTAGAAATAACATCTTGCTGGCACAAGAGGCATGGAAGATTTATTGAAATACTACCTCTGAAATCTAAAGGTGTGATATGCACATAAAGGGAGAACACTGTAAACATCTCGGGCCCAAGACTGTTTAAGACCTTGCCATCTACCTGCAGAAACAGCATAGGAGACACAGTGGAGAACAGCATGGGATACATGGTAGAGAAGTTCAAGAATGCAGTGGACAAGTACCTTTTTTGTTGTTGAAGGCTCCAATCACAGACAAAAGTCCACATCAAGGCCGGGCTTTAATCGAAATATAGAGAGAATTATGAAATGGGAAGAGAAAGCACAAGGGAAAGTATTCATGAATTTTGGAGGAATCAAAAAGAAAACTCTTTTCAAATGTGCCAGGACACAGTTATTGAAGAAGACATCAGAAGGTAGGGAGTTCCAAAGCTTCAACAGGTAGGGGAAGAAGCAGCTATCAGAATGGCCCACCCTTGATTTGCTGATGGCCACACAGTAATCATGTGGTGCAGCAGCTTGCTGAGTGTTGTATGGTCTAGCTAGTGGTGTGGGCACACAAGCAGCCAGATCTTGGGAGCAAAAACCAAAGTAATACCTATAGAAGAGGGAAAGTGAATCAACATTGCAGCAAAGGGCAAGAGGGTCAGGTTTAGAAGTTAGCCTGGGACAATTTATAAGTCGGACCACTTTTCACTCAACTCTGTCAAGTAAGGATGTAGAGCTAGAACCACCCTTGATATGAGAGCAGTACTTCACATCATCCATAAATACCAGAACCTCATATCACATTACCCTTATGCATCAGAACTTCACGTCAACCATTTGTATCAGAACCTCATATTCCCTTATTCACCATACCTCACCTCTTCCATATGCACCTGAACTTTACCTCTCCAAAATGTACTGGAACTTCACTTCACTCATATGTACCAGACCCTCACCTCACCCAAAGGTACCTTAACTTCATATCATATCACCTATATGTACCAGAACCTCACGTCACCCATATATATACCAGAATCTCATTCACATCACCCATATATATAAAAGAAGCTCACCTCAACCAAATATACTAGGATCTTACTCACCTATATGTACCAGAATCTCACCTCACCCACATATACTGCCACCTCACCCAAACATATGTACCAGCGCTTCACCTCATCTCACCTAAACAATATGTACCAGAACTTCACATCACCTCACCCAAACATACCAGATCATGGTAGCCTGGGCCCAGCCAGGGCTTTTGGGGTGAAGATCCCTGAAAACTTCACAAGGTATGGTAACCTCACCCCACCCATATGCACCATAACCTCACCCATATGCACCAGATCCTTATATAACATCACTCTTATGAACCAGAACTTCTCATCCATTTGTATCAAAACCTCACCTCACTTCTATGTACCAGAACCTCATCCCCCCAAAAAAATATACCAAAACCTCATCCCCCCAAATATACCAAACCTTCACCTCACCCAAATGTAATAGCTCACCTTAATCTTAAGCTCTTGTATGATTAGTTGAATATTAACTATCATCACTTTCTAGCTCTGTAATATCTGTTATACCTCAATTGTGTATTTTCAGTTGAATGGCTACCTAAATCCAATAAACTGGTTTTAATTTCCTTATTTTTTATTGTTTATTTAGAACCTCACTCAGTTGTACTAGAACCTCACATCACCCATTTCTAATGTGTCAGATCTCTCCCTCTTTAATAAGTGTGTTCTCCTCCTGATATTTGTTTTCTTTGTCATTATATGAACATGTACATGTGTATATATGTATATATCTGTGCATGTGTATGTATATGTATGTATATGTGTATATGGTGATATGCATATGTATGTATATGTATGCATATGTACGTGTATGGGCGTTTATGTAAACATATGTATATATGAGTGGATGGGCCATTCTCCGTCGTTTCCTAGCGCTACCTCGTTGCGAGGTAGCTCAAAGAAACAGACGAAAGAATAGTCCAACCCACCCACATACACACGTATATACGTACATAAACGCCCACACATGGACATGTACATATCTATACATTTTAACGTATACATACATATACATACACAGACAT